>VUQG01003849.1:0-12816 GCA_015106755.1 Etia nguti
GGGTTGGGTGTGTTTTTTGTTTTTTGTTTTTTTTTTTTTTTCCTTTTCATACCGCAGAGCCCTGCAATGGCTCTGCGCCCCCCCTAGGGGGCGGGCCCCACACTTTGGGGAGCTCTGCATTAAGGACACCTGGCATAAGTATGCACTGTTTTCACAATCAACAGCTTTCACTCACACTTCACTGCTGCACAGACGATCACAGCACAGCTTCATTCATAATCACAGATATTCAAAGGATCTACTGGAGCTGATTTCAGAATGCTGATAGTACTGGTTTTGTTCAATTTGCTTTAAAACCGAACAAACTTTCAGTGCAACTCAAGTTGGATCCATCTAGGCGCTAAATTAAAAGCTCTATTGAAGAACAACCAGCCGTTCCTCAAATTACATGTTTTTTCTTGGTGTGTACAATGGACTATAGGAACTTCCCTCACTATTTAGTTTACCTCGCTATTACTGACATTTTAATACTTCTGCAGCAGTAACAATTACTAAAGATTAACTGTTAAAAAGGTTAAAAATGTATCGATATTACATTGTATTAAAAGATCTATTCCAACATATATATAATGAATATTTTCAACATTGTTTTATGTTTAAAATCAGTCAAAATCAACAAGTGCTAAAAACAAGAAAACTGGATTAAATCGATTACATTTACTTTACAACTAAAAAACTGTCGAGTCAAAGATTAAAACGAAAATGTAAATATTCCGCAAAACTTTAGGAGTGCTTCTTGTGACCAACAGCACATCAAGACTGAGTTTAAGCATTGATTATATCATCCAATTTTCATTTTGGAACAGCGGTTAATAACCCCACTGTGACTGCACTACAATCAGGTCATGTTATTCTACATTGATCTTTATTCTTATTACATGCAGAGCTCTCATGCACAGGTTGCTTCCTGCACGTTGCAGATATGCTCACTTTAATTTGTTTGAGATATGATCAAGAAGTCAAAGTCAAAGCCTTGCCTGACTTAAAAGTGTCTGATGTACCACCAAAGATCACGCTCTAGTACAGAGGTGGGGGAACTCCAGGCCTCGAGGGCCGGTGTCCTGCAGGTTTTAGATGTGACCTTGATCCAATCACGGCTGATTTAGATGGCTAAATTACCTCCTCAACATGTCTTGAAGTTTTCCAGAGGCCTGGTAATGAACTAATCACTTGATTCAGGTGTGTTGACTCAGGGTGATATCTAAAACCTCCAGGACACTGCAGGAAGTGGTTTACAACAGGGATGCTAGTTTTAATACTCTCAGTGGAAGTCTTCTTGTGTGTGGCCTTGTACTTGTTCTTCTAGTCCAGCTGGTGAGTAAAAATTGTTTTAGTATGGCCAAAATAAAAATTGCTTTCAATGCAGTCTGAGCCAGCATAACATGGCATACACCAATATTCATGAATCTAGATCTTGTGGTAGAAGTCCATGCTGACAATCTGAACTTAGAGGATGAATTCACAGTGTACAACCTGATGAACGTTATTAAAGAACGAACACGTGGTTTGCAAACTGTGGACACGTTGACTGAAAATCACAGAGTCATAGGGCGAGACCGAGTCACTTTGAAATAGAAGTTGATCCCAGGCTGCACAGCGCCAAGTGGACTTCCAGGGATTGATCTATGAATAGAAGCTGCACTGGAAGCCAACCAGACATAAGGGGACCTTGAAGGTGAAATCAACAAACTTTAAATCAGGTAGGGCTTTTGTTTTTGTTTTTTGGACCTGCCTTCAGAAATGTTTTGATCACACCACTTAAATGTAAACAATCTTTTAGAGAATAAATTCATAGTGTTATCAACCTAAGCAAATACACTCCCAAATAATAAGCAAAACAGCAATGATATTATAAACAGAGGTTTTCACTGCTCACATAGCGTCAGCTCAGTTTACCTTTCATTATGGCCTGCAGGGAGGCCACCTCCTCCTGCCATTGGCTGCGGACCTGGTCGATGGCTTCCTGTTTGGTGTTTTCTGACACGGTGGCGACAGCTTTGATGGTCTCTATCTCAGCCCGGGCCTGAGAGAGCTGGGTCTGGACGGAGCTCAGCTCGGAATGGGTGTCCTCCAGTGCAGCTGTCTGCCTCTTCAGCTCCTCTGGAGAGAGGTGAGACATGAAACGAATGATAGGAGGAGAGAGGATGTGCAAGGATAGACAGAACGGGGAAAAATGCACAATGTGACACTTGTGTATTTCAGACTTTTTTCCTTACTCAGCACAGTTTATTACAGATAAAAATTTGTTTATATATTTTAAAAGAAGTCCTCTTTCTACTGTGCAAGCCTTGGAGTCATTTACAAGGCCTGTTTAGTCTCTCTGTGGGGAATTTCAAAGAATCTCCTACTGTGCCAGCTAGCAGGAAACCAGGCAGTGTTGCACCTCAGCATGCATGAGTTTAATTCAAACAGACAGCTTAAAAGTCCAAAGATGCTCCACAGCTATGTTCAACAAGACACTTTACATTGTGTACAGTTTTATGACCATCCACACCTTCCTTGGAGAGGTAAAGCTCTTTGAACTTGGCCCGCTTCTGGTTGAACTCCACCTCCAGCTGCTGCTTGAGTTTGATGAACTCGGCCCTCTCCTGCTCCAGAGCTGCCACTCGCTGCTGTAGCACCGCTGGATGATAACGAAGGAGGAAAAAAACAAAACTAAATCAATCAACTACTGAGAAGAAAAAAAAAATCATTCAAATCAAAAGGCAAATATCTACAAAAATCTGTGCACCCATTACGTCGTTCATCTCATTACTAAGGACTCAAATCAGAGGGTGAATAAAAGTAAACAAGCCCTGAAATGATATGAATACAAATTATTAGTGATGCTTTTGGGGTAAATGTGGTTCTTACAAATTATGACAACTTTCAATTTTACGATTAAATATATCTAATATAATAAAACCAATAAGTACACCGATTAAATCACTGAATTCCTTGTTATGTTTAGCCATAATCTTACGTAAATGTCACATGTAATTAGGTTGAAACATCTGTTATTACATCCAGTACTATCTAATCTACTGATTATTTAATAAACTCAATCATTAATGTCATAATGTGACCAAACAGTACAGAACTCACAAATTACAGACTAAATGTCTCTGCATAGCGATACAGAAATGAAAACATTAACAAATAATTTATTATTACAAAGTAGCAAATCTGCAAAATTTGGGAACTTGAACTGAAGACTACTTTTTATTTTTAACAAAAGTTTTAAATTGTGATTTTTGCCGATTAATTTCTTAATATAAGAGATCTCATGTGGTTTCATGTGGTCAGTTACTTAACTTTTATTATACAAGCAAGTTTCAGCTCGTGACACCTTTAAAAACAGAGTAAAGTCCACTAGTGGCCTCTTTTACAAGCCTGTCAACAGTCAGCTAAAAGGACATTTTTTCTTAGATAATTTTAAAATAACTTCTAGAGATACCATATGTAGAAGCTCATAAGAAAAATGTGAGGAAAATAAATCTAATGTATGTTGCATTAGTCGTTTATAAACATTTCATAAACAATCACATTTACTGATTGTTTTTAACCTTTTATGGACACAAATATCTCGCTCACACATCTTTCTAGTTTTTGGACGGCATCAGTAAATCTATGGTATAATAGCCCACCTTTCATCTAATGTAAGGATCATTCAAATCATCAAATCAAAAAATTAATTAAAAAATTAACTTTCCACCTGACCATCACCAATTTGCCTGAAAAAACAATCCAGAGGAAAGATACACTTCTTAAATAAAATTATGAAAAACTTCAGGTCATTACTGTCACAAGTTTGCTCAAAAAAATATATTTCAAGTGATGGAAGTAGTAATGTTTTAAAATTATGGAAAATATGGAGAAAGCTACTTACTCATTTTTGGGGGTAAGGATCTAATACTATAGCTTTATAAATATGGACTATCACAATATTGTGGACAAATAAGTATTTAAATAAATGTAAATGTAGAAAATATTTAGAACATTTTGAATGTAATGTTAACAAAAACTTGGTTCTTTCTAATAATAATAAAGGGTGTCATCCCTGTTTTTCAGATAAATCTGGTTCTTATTAATTATGAAAAACATCTTCACATCAGTTTTACGATTTAATATATCTAATATAATAAAACTGATAAGTATGCTCCTTAAAGATAATGCTAGAAAAACATCTAAAAACAGACTCACCTTTATTACTTACACACTTGCATTTAATGAAACATCATGATGAAGACCTACATTTAAATTAAAAACAGCACAGCTTATTACATGTGTGCTACAATTCACAGTGGATCTACTAAAGCACAAAACCTTCAGCGTCAGACGAATAGCATATTTTAGTCCATTATCAAACTTTAACTCAAACTTGACAAGATCTCCAAATGCTTTTTTATTGCTGGCATCACCTCACCAAGCACTGGTACGTGCAGTGCAAGATATTTTAGCCATCCACTGAACCCTTTGCTGACGATTTTCATGATGGACACGCCTTATTTCAAATTTTTAACTATTATTAAGTTTATAAGTTTGGCCCTCAAGGATTTATTCACATAAATACAAGTACAAAAATAAATAAACAAAATAAAGGCAATATTTGTTGGGAAAACACAATATAGCATAAAAAGAAAAACAAATGACAGATAATCAAAGATAAAAAATTAACAAATAAAGCACACACTGTCACACATCAATACTTACTTGCAGCCTTTTTGATTTTACCAAGTCAGTTATGGGTAATTAATTGAAATGTGGATTATCTAAATCAAAAAAGGTAAAAAAAAAAAAAAACCAAAACAAACAAACATAGATAACTCCCAGAAATATCTAAGTAGACGTGACCTTAATGAGCTGTAACCCGCTCTATGGTATGGTAAACCAATATCGATATTTGTTGATTTAAAAATCTCGCTCTGCTTAACTCGGATGAGCTGGTTGCTGTGTTTGAAGGGTTACAAACACATGCTGCCATCAGGAAAGTTGCAAAGTGCAGTCTTGTGGGCAAACTATGCAACATCGAGATGCAGAACATAGTTAAAGGGCCTTTCTCCTCTCTTCTTTTTTCATGTTTTTTTAGCCAGCCATTATAAATAGGTCAATACTAATATCAGCTGATAAATCGTGCCCACCACTATATCAGTCAGGCGACACATAAAATGAAGTATAAAAACCAGTCACCGGTTTTCCTACAGTCCTACATTTTCCTACTTCTTCATCTCTTATTTAAAACTGCAGCGATACAGATAAAATCCTAAAAGCCAGACAGCCAAACGGAAACATTTACAAGCAGCCGGACGGTTCAGCTCAATTCCACCATGGTCATGTGACAGCCAAACAAAAGGGAACACTACCTCCATTGCCACGTATTCATAAGTTTGTGTTGTATTTAACCACAGCGTATATCAAGCTCCTTTTCCCACACTTTCTCACACTTACCTCAGGTCAAAAGCTTTGCATCCTGTTCTTCTTGGTATTAAAATAAAAGCTGACTGCTCTGGTGTGTAACCGATCACGTCAGGAAGCCACAAAGATCACATGATAGAGCGCATAAAGAAAGTCAGTAATTAACCAGTTTAACGGCAACGCCAATTCATGATGATGCAAATATGACTGAGGCTCAACCTCACAGCAGCGCTTTTGCCTTTTCCTGATAAAACAGTGACGGTTTGAGACAGAAAAGTGGGGACAGAGTGGGGGAAGGCACACAGCAGAGGGCCCTGGGCTGGACTCAAACACCAAGCCTAGCAGCATACGATCATCTGCTGAACCAGGTGAGCTAAACCGATGCCCGGCAACAGATTACTATTGTAAAAAGAAAGTACACTCACTTTAAATTCTAAGAGATTAATAACAGCATGTGACATATTACACCATGTCTCTATTTGACTAAAAGTAAACCAAAAATGCAGAAGCAGGCCTCAGCACCTTAAATGTTAAAGTTCATAACAACACAATGAGAAAAACACTGGACAAATAGGGCTTATTTGAAAGGGGTGCCAGTAGAAAGTGTCTTCTCACCAAGAAAAAAAAAACATGGCAGAACAGCAAAGTTGTATCTGAACAAACGACAAGACTCAAGGAAATCTGTCCAAGGTTAATAGGACTAAAGTGGAGATGTCTGGTTTCATTTTCAACAGTTTTACAGTCAGGTACACACCTTGCTTGTCACATCCATGTTCAAAACGCCAAGAAAGCAAAGGCAAAAATGCTCAAGGCTTCATAACGGGCCTTCAGAAACCAGATCCCACAGAGGGTGGTTGATATCATCTGACACCGCAAAGGAAGGAGTGTTTACGAAGCAGGTCTTGAAGCAGAGGTATTTGAAAAAAGTGAAATTTAATAACAAAAAATGTAATAACATCACAGGAAGCTGAAATAAAGACAAAAGACAGCTTCGCAGCAAGCCACCACTTCCTCTATTTCGTATGTCTCTCCAGCCTCACCTGCATCCTCCTAAACAAGCACAGGTAAAACCTAAGTTCATCCTTACTGCTCCACATGTTCAACAGAGTAAGTAGCAGCCAAGTACTGCTAATCAAATGCAGTTGTTTAATTGATCAGCAGCATGTGTGACGACTTCTATAAAAGATTTGGCCGTTTGCTGGTCTGGGGTGTTCAGGTGTGTGTTAATGGAGAAAGTCTCTTTTTAGGTTTGCAAAGCTGGAAGAACAATGTCCTTTGGACATACGAGATCAATGTGGAGGTGTCTGGCCATAATGAACAGCGCCACATTTGGTAAAAGCCAAACACAACGTATCACCTACATCACATAGCAACTGTGAAGCACGGTGGTGGAGGGGTGATGATTTTGGCTTTTAAAACAAGCCCAAATCATCACCTTGCAATCCACCATGAACTCCTCTGTATTCCTCTGTATTATCTGTACTCCTATTTTATACCAGTTTCAAGTTATACAGGCCCTGCATTTTCAGAATTAAGTAATTCCCTCAAACCTCACGACTGATTGAGGGTAGGCCCGTTACTAATTAACGCTTCAAATATTCAAATCCTCCTCTTTTACTCACTGCAGGCAGCGCTTTGCACTTTGAACAGACACCATCTTTTCTCTGGTTGCTTTTAATATATATTAAGGTAAAAATCAAAGCGCCACGAAGCAGTTTCTTTCAATCCATTTTACCGCCACCCTTTGTAACCCACTCCCACAGCAACTTCTGCTCAACAGATGCCATTGTCAAGAAGTAATGACACGTGTATGACTGCTCAGCTCAAACATTAGCAGCACCATTACTAACACCCGGCTCTCCAAAAATCTACAGGTATCTGCAGCTCAGTGGGTGAGCAGGCGACCATGGCCCTTTGTCTTTCCCGCTCTCTCTGCCTAAAGTCAAATGCCAAAAAAATAATATTAAAAAACAACAACAACAAAAAACACCTTTGTTGAGAAGTCATTAACACAACCAAAGCAATACCAACAAAATTTTGCATCACACCAGATGATGCCGAACACAAAGTGCTTGCACGCCAGCGAACACGCAAGACCTTTCCATTATTTGTAGAGGTGCATGTGTACCAAATTAAATAATAAATAAAATGGCCACCTTCTTTTTTTTTTCCCAGCGGCTACATTTATGGGCCGTCACAGGAGATCATCTGCCCCCATCTCTCTCGACCCCTAGTACCCTCCTCTGTTACACCGACACTCATCATCTCCTCCCTCACTACATCCATGAATCATCTCTGTGGTCTTCCTCTTTTCCTCCTGCCTGGCCGCTCCATCTTTTACATTTGTTGCCAAATATAGCCTCTATCTCTCCTCTGCACATGTCCAAACCATCCAAACCAGCTTTGTCTCCAAAATATTTGACCCGATCTGTCCCTCTGATGTACTAATTTCTGATCCTGTCCATTCTGGTCACGTCCAATGAAAATCTTAACATCTTCAGCTCCTCTTCCTGTCTTTTTGTCAGTCAGCATGGTCATCTTGTAAATCTTCCCCTTCACTCTTGCTTTTATCCTTCTGTCAAAATTCACTCCCACCCTCGTCTCCATCCACGCCACCCTCCTTGCACTCTCCTCTTCATCTCTCGTGCACTGCTCGTTGCTTTGGATGGTTGATTCCAGGTAAACTCCTCGACCTCCACTATTTCTAATTGTTGCATTTTCATTGTTACACCTGTCTCTCTCTCATTCACACACAATTTCCATTCCCCTTCTCTCCAGAGCATACCTCCACCTCTCCAGGCTCTGATCCACCTGCATCCTATTCTCGTTACACATCACTATGTGGATCTGTGGCAAACATCACAGTCCATGGAAACTCCTGCCTGACCTCATCTGTCAACCTGTCCATCATCAGAAGCAGCTCAAAGCATATCCCTGATGTAATCCCACCTTGAACCCATCTGTCACTCCTTCCACACACCTCACCAAGTGCAATCTTAAAACATTATGCACAGGTCCATTTATACAGCATAAAAACAAAGGTAACCACTAGGAGATGCTCCCATCCCTCAATCTCTAATGTGTGTGTGGATTTGTGACAGACTCTCAAGCTACAGAGTGTTTGTAACATTACCTCCGAGGATGCATAAAGCTTAGATTGTTTTGCATTTATTAAAGTCGCAGTCTATTTTGTTTAACATGAACCTGGACTGGAATTCTTCACACAGTTTCTGGAAAGTGGGAGCCCCACTTTTAGCTCCTGGAGCCCCAGATGCTCTCAAGGCCGCCTCTGGGTCACTGGACCTCTGCTTGATAGCCAAAGGGAAAGCCTCCTGCAGGATTTGTCAGTATCCCGTACACACCACAGAGCACGGCCACCGATGCGACCCATATGACTGACCCTGACAGTGCAAAGCCAAACTGCCAGAGGCCACAGCCGACCTTTAGATCAAATTAGTCAGACTAGCCAGAGCTAGGAGCTAACCAGCTAGTTGTGGCATTACTAAAGAGACAACCACGTTAGCTTGGATATGCCACACACACACACACCTCATGTTCAGCTATACAGAGCTTCAGTAAGTTCCCACAAATTTGTGAACCACTGCGCAGTGTTAAATGCCCAGCATGAGGCAGTGACACGTCGCATTGAGGATGCTAACTAGCTAATGTTGTCAGTGATGCAGAGGCCGTCGCTGCCTTCGTTGCTCCCAGCCCCTCAACACACCCACCACAAACCGCCACAAACACAAGAAATTTACCGTCATGTTGGGACGACTGAGGGGATCCCGAGGCCTCCGAGGCCATGGTTTCCTGAGGGGGGCGTGAGGCAATTAGCAGGGCGGTGGGATCAGAGCTAGGAGCGTCCAAGAAAACAAGCTAACATCACAACTAGTGTCAGGCTAGCGACGAAAGAGTGCGACTTCTGGTTTGACTTTCAAAATAAAATCCACACTGTGAACGCTCGAAAACGCCTGCGTTTAGTCGTAATGTAAACCAACACTGCAATAAATACAAGAAAAAATAATCACATATCTACTCAGTTCGAAAGTTACTCTCATATCTTACCACCACTTAGCAGTTTTGTGCTAATATTTTGAAGGCAAAGAGATAATTTCCTATAAGTAAATAGCGTTAGTTTCCCAATTCCGGTGTCACCTTTTTAAAATAAAATCGACTAGATTTTTTTCCCCCTAAACTAAATCTCGTTTTCAACAATTAATTCTTAACAGAAAACAAAAGAAATATTTATCAACAGGAGATATAAATCACAATAACTGTGAATGTGCAGCTGCACAGGAAAACACCTCCCTAAATATTACACTGTGATAAACTGCTGTAAAGTCATGATTTATAAGAGGAACCGAAAATGTGAGAGACCTAAATAAGAATCTAGTCTTTAGTGCTGGCACTGGCATTGTTTGCTTTAGTTTAAGGAAAATGTATTAAAAATATTAAGTTGAACCTCTTTAAAATAACAAAAATCTGTGACGACATCTCTCTTCCGGCCAAATAAATAAAAACAAACAAACAAACAAAACAAAACTATTTTCTCCAACTGAAGTATTAACACAGATGTGTAAATTTGTCATGCGTGTCTGACTCTTCTTACAGCCTCACACAAACACCCACATGATGTGGTCACTGGAGCATGGCAGGGGGTGGGGATAATCCAGTCTCAGCCTTCATGTTTCCTTGGTTAGGTAAGAAAATTAGACGATGGCATGCAAAGATGCAGCACATGATGAGTCCGGTCATATCTAGACACCATTCGCTTTCACCTTCTGTTTACTGAAACTGCCACCCTTCTTTAACCAGAGCTATGGAAGAAAGGTAAGGCACTTATTTGGAGTATATGGAAGTTGCCATGTAGTGAAATGACACTTTAATTGCATTTTTTGTGATAAAAGTCATTCTATTCTTATCCATAATTACAGATAATAAGTAAAAAGTGGTTATCAGGTCTAACTGCAGTGAAAGGTGTCACGCGTCAAAGCAGACAGTAAACTGTTATGTGCTTTCATGTCCAAGTATCACTTCATCTTGCATGGCTGTATTCTGAATCAGCAGTATTTGTAATTAGGAGTTGGCAGGAAGCGGCTGCATAGAGAGGATGCCGGGCATGAAGATAAACTGAGGAACAAGTATTTTTATCATTCTGCTCACAGCGATAAAGGCACATAAATACATCCGTCCAGCTGGAGTAAACAATTCACTTTAAAGCTGACCTTCTCTTTCAGCTTTAAGTTGCTCAGATACTTTGGCTGAGGTTGTCTGAAGTAAGAACAAAAACTGAGACGTTTTGATGGCTGGCAGTGCAGGAGGCTCAGAAGAGTCCCTGGAGGCTGTTGAGATGCCTGTTTGATTCTCAGAATGCTAATCTTAATACAAAAATAACCCCAGGACTTAGTCAACACAGAAAAAAAGAGGAAGTGGTTGAATGGCCTTCTTTCCGATCCCCAGCTCTGTGTATACTGAAAAGCAGCGGCTCAGATGTGCTTCTCGTGGTGAAGTGTTCAGACTCTTTTGTTTCTTTTTTAAATCCTTCAAACAGAGCGATCATGGCATTTATCCGCCAGTACCTATGGTTATGGGTGGTCGTTGGCATGGTTTTCGTGTCTGTGGTGATCAGCATCATCTTCCTTTTCATCTGCAAGTGCATATCCAAACGAGGAGGTAGGTTTGAATCTCTGCAGCACACCTGCCACTAAATACTGAACAAGCCTTCATCTGCACATCAACGGCATACATTTTACCACTTTTTTTCCTGTTCTTTCACACTTATTCTCTTCCCGTTCTTATAGCAGAAATGTTGCATTGAAAACCCGATAAGCCAAATGTCAAAACATTATGCAACAAGTGTTTGGGAGCTTTAGAGAGTGCGTGAAGGTGATTTCCTGTAAGTTTGTGTAGTAAAGTCCATTCCAGTATTTGTCCATTGGGTTATGTGAACTGTCAGACAGCTTTTTTAAGGTGTGGACAGACTGAAACTGCTTGCGTCGTACAGGAACCGATGCCTATTTGTTTTGTATACACTGTATACACTCTGTAGCCGAACAGTCCAGTATTTTTGTCATTCCTATTTGCATTTTTTAGGCATGACTGTTATTTTAAGCCATGTATGTTAAGAATTTTTTTACAGGTAGTAAAACAACTGAAATGATTTCTTGTTATTCTTTTTTAATTGTTGATAAAGCTCCTAAGGTAACACTTAAAATTTGTCCCTGTCACAAGCAGAAAGGTCTAATTCCAGATGTGAGCATGTGCAGAACCCCACCATTCTGCAGTATTAAATGGCTTGAGAGGCTTTAATCTGTGGTGGCCTTACCTCTGCTCCTGAGTCTGGATGTTCACATGGCATCGTTTAACTATATATACACAGCAAAATGAAACTTACTGAAATTTTTTTTTTTTTAAAGAGAAAAAGAAACAAATCCCAGAAGTAAAGCAAGGCTGGGAAACATGACCTCAATATATTTTCCATACTCATGTCATTTCCAGTAATTTTATCTGCACAAAAAATGCTTTTAAAATATGTTCATTCAGCAACCTTAGAGCATAGTTCAGTTTGTGATTTGGATTAAGCCTGAACAAAACAGAAAGTGTTTTCTGAAGATGATTTTAATTAAAGGGCCCTGCTGTGTGTTTTCTTACTTTCTGTCACAGACACGTATATAAACTTAGCACAAAAAAGTCAGGAAAGTCCTTGATTACTTGATTGCTTCTTTGCAATATAAAACTAAACACTTATTTTCTTACT
Organism: Etia nguti; assembly: GCA_015106755.1. Taxonomy (NCBI): domain Eukaryota; kingdom Metazoa; phylum Chordata; class Actinopteri; order Cichliformes; family Cichlidae; genus Etia; species Etia nguti. The sequence goes on from VUQG01003849.1 coordinate 12,152, forward strand.
TTTCTTGCTAAGCTTATATACGTACAGGTTGTTTCTGTGAGCTAAACTCACTTTCTGGTCTTAAGGTCCTATGTGATGACAGTGAGAGGAAACACGTTACATGGCGCTTACTGAATTCAAGACTGATAGAGTAATAAGATGCCATCAGTTCAACATGTCACCCTGTGAAATTTCTTCCCTGCATGATCAGCTGTAGGTCTTATCATTGCAAGTATGACAGTATTTAAGAGCCTCAGCAACTCGGCCACAAAGTGGCAAACCACATAAATTTATAGAGTGAAGTCGCTAAGTGCTGAGGCATGTAGTCTGCAAAAGTCACCAACGCCCTGCTAATGCAACATCTACAGAGTTCAAAGCTTCCTCAGAGTGTCCCGAGAGCTTCATGGCATTGGTGTCCATGGCTGAACAGCTCCTGTAGGTGTAACATGTAGGTAGCCCTGTACTTTTGTCCATATAATGCATCCTAATATGGTCATCTAAGGCACATAGCTCTACACTAATGCTTTCTGTTCAAGAGGGGCAGCCAATCAGAAGAAAGATGTCTTAAAGGGAGAAGAGTTAAAATGCTTTATTCATACAGAAGAAATAACTAAGGGACTGTAAGACTGGTCAGAATTAGATTATTTTGAACTCTGAGTCATGCAAAGTTGCTTTAGTTAAAAAAA
>VUQG01003850.1:0-12929 GCA_015106755.1 Etia nguti
GGAAAGGCAGAACAGCATTCTGGTCTTCTGATAGTAGAGATTAAACTCTAGCGACCCAATGAGAACACACACCGTCTCGGATCTCAGTGGGATCTAACGCTGAAATGAAAGCAAACGGCGAACCGGATAAACACTGTTAGGAAGAAGTCGTCGCCATGGACGGAGGGCTGATTATTACATTTATATCTGTGGCGATGTTTATAGGCTCCTTTATCCTTGGATTCATCCCACTGTTGTTCAAACTCTCTGCGGTAAGAGATTTTCCACAGTCTTTGTTTATATCCAGTCCTCTATCGCATCTGACTGTGTGGATCTACTTCGTCCTGGCTTATTTGTCGTGCCCTCATAATTTGCAAGGCTGTTGTTTTGGAAACTTGCTGAACAAGTAGCACTTGTGAGGGGAATCTCAGTCATCAGCTGAAATCACGTGTCTTAACCCTAGAAAAGCCTGCAGTTCGTCTCCATCCTGGGGGCAGGTCTGCTGTGTGGGACAGCGCTGGCCATCACCATCCCAGAGGGAGTGGGTTTGCTGGAAGACTCGTGGAAAGGTGAGCAGGAAAGCTCAAACATGCACATGAAAACGAAGCAGAATGGCTGCTGTGCAAGCTTTGTGTTTATGTGGGTGTGCTAACCCACCAAATTTGCATGTGTTTGATTGTAGCCTCCAGATAATTCATGAGGCAGGTGGGAGATGAAAATGCTGCTCTCTCTAAAAACAACAAAAGCAAATAAAACCAAAACAGGCTTATCAAAAGCCATTTCTGTCCTTCATCTTCCGTCTCCAGCGTCATCCTCCTCTGATGTGCCATCTGGTCTGAATTCCAGTAAAGAAAATGGGACTCTGGCAGAGAGAGGCCTCCCACCTCGGTTCTTCATTGGGGTGGCTTTGACGTTCGGGTTCACCTTCATGTTTGTCGTCGATCAGATGGGAAGCTACCTTTCCACACGAGGCAAGTTGTCAGAGCTCTCACGCCAGCTTTATATTGCAGAGTGTTGCCTCTACACATTTGTTAACCACCTCAACGTGTGCGATGTCTAATTTCAGACCAGACGACTCATTTGTCCAATAGCGTCCACTTCACAGCCACGTTGGGCCTAGTTATTCATGCTGCAGGTACGTGACACAGCCAAACCTCTGCTCTGCATATTTATTCTCTTGCTTTTGCTTGAGACGCACTGTTTCACTGGCTTTGAGGACACGGGTGGAAAGTTCACAAGGAAACAGTGACGTTCATTATGCCCCCGTGTGACTCAGCATGTGATTCTGCAGCACAGCCAGCAGGATCTAACTTTAAAGTTATTTAAACAGGGATAACCAAGCTTGACAGCAGTCACAAATCAAACAGCAATCATCCATGATGCAAATCCTAAAGACCGGAGTCCTATACAAATTCACAAAAAAGAAGTAGGTGTACCATCACAGTAATAATCTCTTTGTTTGCCTTTAGCTGATGGATTTGCTCTGGGTGCTGCTGTGGCTACAGGTCAGGTGACAGTACAACTAATAGTGTTTTTTGCTGTGATTCTGCACAAGGTGAGAGAACGTCTCATTGAAATTAACAGATGTCTGGGTGACGAGCACGATGCTATTGACCGTCTTTGCTGTCTCCTGTCTAGGCACCCGCCGCTTTTGGCTTGGTCTCCTTTCTGATGCACGGAGGCCTCGAGAAGAAGTTCATTCAGGGACACTTACTGGCCTTTTCAGCTGCAGCGCCTATAGTTGCTATCGCCACTTACTTCATATTATATGCAGTAAGAAAGCACAATCTGGCAGTCGTGTCTGCTTGATAGGAGATGCATTAAATCCCAGTGACTAGACGGTTGCTGGTTCTGAATTATTTAACTTGATGTGTGCTGTGTCTGCAGTCTGGAAGCTCATCTGAGAATCAGCTCAGTGCAACAGGAGTGGGAATGCTCTTCTCAGCGGGGACGTTTCTCTACGTGGCCACGGTGCATGTTCTCCCTGAGGTCAGCAGCAGCAGGACTGATCAGCCGGCCTTGGACTCTGAGCAGCAGTCTGGGGCCGAAGCCCACCAGCAGAGACACTTGGGGCTCCTGGAGAGCCTCACTCTCATCCTGGGTGTGGGGCTTCCAATGTTGCTGGCCCTTGGACTGCACGATGACTAAAAGAAAACATGAGGGCAATTTATTTTAAAAGGGTGTGAAAGGAAAACTCTGAGCACCTGTACTTTATGCCACAATGATTGGAGGACAAAATGTGCTGTGGCGGAGTCTACCTTGGTCCTCTTATTTCAGTGTAACTTGGATTTGTGCCAGGCTATTGTTTGGGTATCAAAAAACTTTCCGGGAGGTGATAAAGAATCAGGTAACTAATATATTTTCATAGCTGAATTGAGTTTCCATTCAGGGAAAGCAGAAACGGCCTGCTGAGGGCATGCCATGTTGAAGTATTAAATATCCCAAAAGTGGAATAGATTTACAGGAACAACCAAATAATTCGATACTCTATCACCTAGAAAATAAGGTCTATAGGGCGTACGCTTTATATTATTATATTTTATGGCTAAGAGTTTGAGAATATGGCCGGATTTTCAGATTATAAATGTGCAATAATACAAACTACAAAGTTTTTTGATAATGTTGTTTGTCCGAGCAGGTTTATGGTGGGGATGATGTCGAGTGAGAGGCAGCCTGGACAGGTTACCGTCTGTCTGCTATCACAGAGGCACAGGCCAACTGTTCACACTCACAGCTACAGCTAAGGCTATTTTAGAATCATCTCTTTGAATCAGCATTCATGCTTGTGCAGTGTGGAATGAGGCCGGGGCATGGGGACAAAACCGGAGACACATAGAAAACATCCAAACACAGAAAAGGGGCCCAGGTTTGAACCTTTTAATGTGAAGTGATAATCACTGCAGCCAAACGAGATTCCTTGTGCGAGTTTTGTGCTTTATCTTTTTTTGAAAGTGTGTTCTAGACAGAACAGCATCTTTAAGACCAACTGGTAAACTGGTCCAGCAACTCTCATGTTAGGTGATATGTTAGACAGAGACAGGTTCCTGGCAGCAGGTGATGTACATATCAAGACCTATCAAGCAGATTCTTCAGGTTACAGATGTTTTACTGACTCACTGCCACTTAGAGCAATTTTTACCTTTACTTTCTCCTTCTTTCTGCTTTCAGCTCCTTTAGTGTTTTCAACATGTGAAATATTGAAACATGTGAAATGCAAGCATGTCTTCTGGTTTTAAAATGGCTTATTTATTTACTTTATACTTGATTTTTTTGTTTTGTTTTCGTGACACAACGCTGTAGATTGCAGCATCGACTTACCTAAAGCTTGTTCACTTCTTATGGTTAACGTGTGGAGCAGAACTCGCCTTGAATATCTTGAGATTGGTTTACTATAGAAAAACTATGAAATCAAAATTCAAAGTTAAGATATTTTACGCTTAAATTTGTCCTTTATTCATTAAGCTCTAAACATGGTTCATGTATGAACCCATATGGAAACACATGCACAGGTTAGAGACTATCTAGGTTCCCATAAATGTAACCCGTCTACACTACAAACCTTTGGAAGTGACCACAGAAGACATGACAGACAAAGGAGTATTATCCAAAAGGAAGGTTTTTGGATTTATAAATGACAGGCCACCAAATACCCTGATTCAAATGAGGACTTGGGTTTTAACTACTTTTTAAAATTTTTTATAAACCTTATTTGTCTTTAAAGATGCCTTCATACTGACTGTTGTTGATGCTGTCGAGTGTTGCTTATTTAATTTTTGTTTCAGTCTGATAAATATTGATCGATTTCTGTTTATATCCTTATTGGACTCCTGTTTCCTCCTACTAGCACAAAATTCCACTCTGACCATCGGTGGAAGCTTGCCATTGGTTGAACACCACTAGAAAAAATCCAGTGTTTTTATGAACTCCCTGATCAGGGCTCATTTGCTGGAGTTTTTTTTTTTTTTTAAGGTTGAATATGACCATCCATGAGAATAAAGATTTCTTTAATATTGTCTGAAAAGAGAGTTCCTTGGAGTTCTTTGATGATTTGTCCTACATGTAACCCCCCATTTGAAACCAGGAAGTGCTCATGTTTACAGTTCATGTAATTATTAAAAATGTGGCATACATTATCACGCTGCTAATGGTGAAATCAAACATCTGTTATGGTCTAGCATTAAGGTGATACAGTGTTGCTCTGTTTGAATCTTGTACGTGATAAAAAGCTTCAAGTGGCATAAAGATTTTATAACACACTAGCAGTAGTCAGACTAACAGGAAAATGGGCAACACAGTGGTCTAGCAAACATTAACTCTGGCCTCTCGTGTCCTCGTAGCTCATTCAGAGCATTGCAGTAGGACTGCACTTTGACTCCTTTCCAGGCTCTGCAGACTATCCCCTCCCCTCTTATTTGCAGTCCACTAACAGCTAAACGCTCTAGCCATCAATCTTTAAGTGCCTGATGGTTATATTTGAACCCTTTACACAGCTTTTCCCCCTCTTACGTCTTGTGATTTATCACTAGTTGAATGTGGGTTGCATACATTATGTGTTGCAACACAATCAAACAAAAAAAATAATATCTCCATATGTCATTTTTAAAATTTCATACAGGATTATTTCTCATTTCAGGCTTAAGAACTAGAGAGGGGTCAAAATATAAATGAATACACTGTTGTGAAGTACTGAACACAAATGTTTAAGGAACCACAATAGCGTAATGCCTACCCTGACAGGAGGTCACTCAGAGATCATGCTGATCTAAGCAGTTAACCTCAACTAAATAAAATGAAATGAAACCGTTTGGAAGTCTTTGAAACTGTGCCCTGACTACTGCACTCTATCAAATGAAAAGTTGACTTTTTGGATCATTAAAGTCACCAAAATGTTCATCTGTTGCACATCTGTCATTAATGATTTTTTTAAGAACAGCTCTGATATGATGTTCCAGGGCCCTTGCATCTCCGGGACCATTTATAATGAATTTAAATTCATTTACATTCAAAGTGCAGAAAACAGTGATGCGTCTCAGTATTTCTGGAAGTCTCTGGAGCTATTATTTGATTGCAATTCCTTTTCTAAGCAGCTCTGGGCGAGTGTACAGGTGCAAAAGTGCATCTGAATAGAGTTCACAGATTCATGCGGTTTAAAGACGCAGTCAGCTGAGCCTCCAGCGCCATCTGATCAAAGGTCCGGCTGTGCGTCTGCTGCCTCACTCTCTCCCTCATGTGAAAGGAGGCCCGTGCCAGCCTCTGTGCCTCCTCCTGTATCTGCTCTCGCTGGCTTCTCAGCCGCTCCCTCTTCCGCTCCTTTGTGGAGATGCGGCTCTCTCTGACTCTCCTCGCCGCCTCCTCCTCTCTCTGTAGTTCCTCTCTGAGCCTCTGGTGGCAGAGCTGCCTGTGTCTGTTGTGCTGCCGGGTCTGCTGAGCTCTGCGTCTGTGCTGCGCTGAGGCGTGCAAGGCGGCTTTCTCCATGCGTCGCTGGCTCAGCTGGACCAGGATCTGCTTGTGTGTGAGCTGCTGGACGCTCTGCAGCTCGGCCCTCAGCTGCACTCTTTGAATCATCTCCTCTTCCCGGGCCGCCCACTCCCGAAGCTCTCCGAGTCGTGCCTCTACAGACTTGGCACGCCTCTGGCAGGAGTGCTGAAACTTCTTCTCCAGTGTGCTCCTCCTCTGCGCCTCCTCTTCCTCCCCCTGCAGCTCAACCTGGTGTTTCAGTAAGATGTGTCTCACCAGCTCTTTATGGTTTTCCTCCTGCAGCCTCTTCAGCTCCCCCTTCTCCTTCAGCATCTTGCTCCTCAGGGCCTTCTCCTCCTTCTCCGCTGCCACCTGTCTCTCCCTCTCTCGCTCCCTCTTCCCCGCCTCGTCCTTCTCCCTCAGCAGCTTCTCCTGGTAGCGTTTGCGTTCTTCCGCCTCCTTCTGTGCACCCTCCATCTTTGCCCTGCGGTACACTTCCACCTCCTCTTTTAGCCTTCTCCATCGGTCTTCTTGCAGCAGCACCTCCTGCTTAAGTCGTTCTACTTTATCTTTTTCTCGACGCTCCCTCAGCCTCCTACGGGCCTCCAGCTCCTCGTTCCAGCGTTTCATACTCTGCTTCAGCTTCTTCCTCCTCTTTTTTTCTGCCTGAAACTGCTGGGCCGCCTCCTGCCTGCGGGCCTCCTGTCGCTCCCATTCCTCCTGCTGGCTGAGCTTCAGACGAGCCTGCTGCTCCTCATGCTTCACCAGCATCAGAGCAGCTATCTTCTGGTCTCTTTCCGATACTGTGACACACATCTGCTTTTGGATGTTCTTGGTGAGCCTCTGCAGCTTCTTATCGGTAGCTGGGGAGTGTATGAGGTCTCCCAGGTTGAAGCTGCACACTGTGCTCCTCTCTGGATCCCTTTTACTAGGAGGGCAGTGTAAGGAGGACCTGCTAACAGCCTTCTCTTCAGAGCAGAGATCTGCATAGGGCATTTCTGTTGAGCTCTCTTCCAGTCCGGTGTCAGGCAACACCTCCAAGCCTAAGGCTTTACTGCTGCATGGCCGCCTGTCCCCGGCCGCCTGGATAATCCTCCGCCGTTCCTGGCCGCACTTTTGTAAAATCTTCAGCCTCTCCTTTTCATAAGATTCATGCATGACTTTCATTGTCTCAAACGGCGCGTCCTGTCGCTCAGCAATCAAATCGTTTAGAGATTTAATTAGAAGCTGAACCGGTTTTACACCCAGTCGAGCGCAAGACTCCAGCGAGCGAGGGTTCGTTAAGACATGCCGGCTGCTCTCTGCTCCGGGAGAGTCGAAGTTGTTCAGGTCCAACTTAGGCACAGGGGAGCTGGACCTCAGCTCCTCCATTCTAACACTAAAAAGCTAAATTAATGGATGCCTGATACGGAGGTCCTGAGGCTCACAGGTGCTGTACCGAGCAGCGCTTCCACAAGGTCTGCAGCACAGAGAGGTCAGCAGGGGATTAGCTGCTTCCTCACGGACAAATAGCAGTCGGTATCTCATTAACTCTCTTTACCTCAGCTGTAAGCAATGACAGGCGGAATAATAAACATTTTTCAAAAAACAACAACTTTATTTAAGCAAACGGGAAAGTGTTAAACGCTTGTAGTCAAGCATGGATTTAAAAGACTATTTAAAAAGGGTCAGTCTGTTGAGGTTTGCAGGGATTTATTTATGCACAGCTCTCTTAAGATCCCACCACTGCATTTCATTCAGGTTTACTTTGACTGAATCACTGCAACACCTTGATTTTCTTTTTTTCCCCAGTCTTACTGGCCCGTTGCATGACCCTGCTTCGGCTAGGCTTTAGCTGCTGCCACAAACTAAAATCACCGCCCTATTTAACAAAAGAGAAAGGTTTTAAAATGCTAAACTATATATAACTGGGAGTCGGACACGTACCTCATGGGCTTTTGAATTTTTTGGAGTGAATTTGCTGTTGCGGTTTGCTTTTGATGAGTTTAAATGACTATATATCCCTGCATCGGTGCATCTATGACAATGCAGTTTATCTGCAAGCTAATAAGTAAGAAAGATTCAAGTAATTAGTATGGAGTGAAAAGAACAATGTTTGGTTTTTTTGTTTTTTTTAAATGCAGCCAAAATTGAAAGTAGCATGACCTAGAAATACTCTAATCAAGTACAAATACATTAAAGCTGTACTTTAGTAAAGTACCCAAGTAACTGTAAGTTGCATGCCTGCTGTTCATGCGCTCATCCCGTGGTGCTGGGCATTGTGAGATTAGATTTTTCACTTTTTATTGTCTTCATACATGTTGACTTATTTAGTTTTCAGTTTTTTATTTGGCTTTGTTTTTGTGAGTTGTAACTTGGCCTTTTTGTTTTTGAAGAATATCAGAGATTTTTATATCCTGTGGTAAATACACCACAGTTTGAAGAAACATCCCAGGGAGCATTTTGGATTGGGTGCTGTCATAAAGGACTCATTTTCCACTGAGCAAAAGGTTTTCCTTAACGAGACTCATTCTCTTTAGTTTGCCAGGCAGTTGCCATTTCCCCTTTGTCCTGTGTTCATATACCAAGCTATAAATGTGTGCACCTGTCTTGTTTTATTTTATTGAATCTACCCATTGTTATATTATTCACTTGCATTTTGGTTCTTAATTCATAATGACATGTAACTCTGCATTAGCTAAAAACATTTCATGGACTCTTGTGCATTAAAAAAATAAAGTAAAAACATCCCAATAAATAATTCATTACATATCTCAAAAAAACACATTTGTATAGGGTAGGCTGGGGTTGGTTGTCACATTTATTACCCTTACATGAAGTTGCAGAAGTTCCCAGGATCTTTTAAAAGACAAACAGTGTATTTGTAGATTTTTCCAGCAGGTAACCTGAGCAATAGTAAGCAGGTCAGTGTAAACATGTAAGAGAAAACCAAATTATGAACTCCATTTTCAAAACATAAAAAGTCCACTTAAAAAACAGAGAATCTGCTAGGACCTACCCAATCTGCAATCAATACAAGAGAGAGTGATGCATTTCCTTGAAAATTTTATTCAAAAAACACAAACGACACAGGCTGTTGGGTATAAAGCGCTAATGCTATCGAGTCATATGCAAAGTGTTAAGTCCAATGTTTGACACACCACTGGGACACATATTTTACTACAAGAGCAGTAAATTTACGTCAGAGTAAAGAGAAACATCACAATCTAAACCATCTCCAATTTTTTATTTTTAACTCGCTTTTTATATCAATAAAATAAATGTATTTAAACATGTAACTGTGCAAACTTGTAAGTAATTTCAAACAGAATTTCTATTATTACAGAACCCCACCTAGGGTACCTTTACGACCCACCAGGGGGCTACAGCCCACACTTTGGGTACCGCTAGTCTGTCAGTTTTAAGCTTTTTTAATGTCAGGATATCATAAGGAAATATCTAGTGCAGGGTTGTCAGCTTCAATGACCACTCTGAAGAAACCTACCCACTGCTCTCGTCTTCTCTTCCAGGAATCCCTTGGTGTGCAGCTCCACATGTCTCCATAGCTTTGTCAGGCTTTGTCAGTCTACTTTGAATCAGACTTTAAATACGTACCTGAGTGCCTACTCGCCTGTTATATGGTTGTGCCTCTACAAAGCGCAACTGGACAAAGCAATTGGACAAAGACTACATTACTACTACATTTCTGCCACTACCAGATGCATCATTTTCTCCATTTTCTGATGCTTGTGCCCCACCTGTTTATATTTTTCCGCCAGCTGTGCATACTGATTGTTCTCCGGTTCTTGATGCTTTTGCTGAAGCTGCATTAATTTCTCCTCCTGGAGCTGAAGTTTTTCCTCCAGATCTTTGTACTTCTGCTCCAGCTCTTGCATCTCTTTCAGATGTTTCTTGCTCTGAGATTCCTTGAGAAGTGCAGCTTGGATGTGTGCAACTTAACAACAGCAGGTCCACAAGTTTTGTCATTAAAATACAGTCAGAGTAAAAAGAGCATACACCCTGTACTCCTTAAAAGGTTTTGCTTATCATCAGGACATAATAAAAAGATCTAGTCTGTACCAGGTTATAAAAGTCGTTAAACACAATCTGAGGTGAACAACAGCAACTCATTATATATATTATGCCCTGTCTTTATTTATTTAGCAAAAATAAAGCAGAAATCCAGAAGCAGCATGTGAAAAACTATAAATATGCTCCCATGATTCAACAGCTTGTCAAAGCAGCAACAACTCAATGTAAATGTTTTTTTGTCTCAGTCTCTCGAGTCATTAGAAGGAATTTTGGCCCAGTTCCACTAAAAGAGGAAAACACGAAAAAAAAAATTAAATTGGGTCATTGTTACATATACAAGATTCAGACTTGTAATTTCAACAAAATAATTTCATGTTTCTGTGGTGAACGTAATTAAATCATGTGGGATCTGCATGAAATTCAGGAACTTAATTTATTCTTGTTGAGTGGTTAGTTGACTGGACTCACAAAATTCACAAGATCACACAAGACTTCAAACTACAGGAAAATCACTGGAGTTAGAAGAGGCAGACAACCATACACACACTGTGTATATGCTATTGCTATGTATTTTGCGTCAACCTGTAAAGGACAAAAACGTACATAAAATTCTGTATCAAGCCTTGTAATCATAGCTTTCCTGCTTTTTCTTTAGGCCAGCACAGTGGTGCAGTGGTTAGCACTGTTACCTCACAGCAAGAAGGTCCTGGGTTCAAATCCACAATCTGGTGGGTTCTCTCTGCTTTTCTTCCATAGTTAAAAGTCATGCAGTTATTAGGGTTAGGGTAATTGTTGTTTCTAAATTACCCATATAATGTGAGTAAATGTGAGTGCAAATGGTTGTCTCTGTGTGTTAGCACTGCAATAGACTGATCTCGCCCTATCACATCTGGGATATGTTAACCAGACTCGAGAATTTGTTCAACACTCCAAAGAATAACTCTTTAAATGAACTTGAAATAATCATGGAAAGGATTTCCACAATAATAAATGACTTTCTATTAGATTTAAGTATTTTTGTCAGACTAACGTAATTTGCATGGGTTGGATCAATTAAATTAAGTTGGACTCAACTGCAGTAAATAATTAATTAAGGATGAATCAAGTTGGTCCAACTCAAGTACATTAAGTTGGAATAACAGAATTGCATGATGCTAAAATAAAGCAACTTAATCACGTGGAAATTCTTTCCATGATTTTTCTATGTTCATTCAAAGAGTTATTTTTTTGAGTGCATTTCATAGCAGGAAAGAACACAAATGAAGGACTTTGTTTTTATCCTTCTGCCTGCAGCCTCATGATAGTTTTATCTACCTAAGGAACACAAAAGAAACATAAGTAAACTCCAGAGCGATGCAAACAGCATTGCCACAATCTCCAGAAACACAAGAACAGACAGGGACAAGTTGACAGACACTGACTAAGAACATGGTAGACAGTGCTTCAAATATACTGAGGGTTAATCAACGGGATAAGACACAGCTGGGGGAAATGAAGGTACAGGTGAAAAATCAATGACAAAGCTAAGTAAAGCTAAGGACAGAGTACCAAACATAAAGGACAAAAGAGGAAATAACATAACAGGGAAATATTTATCGATGTACACTACATAAAAAGATCCAAATTATAAGACTGATAGAATTATTTATCACAACCGTTGTAAAAACTAACAATTTGTGAAATACATCTGCTGGTTTAAAATTCGACCTCATCATAAACATAACAAGTGCCATTCACCTGATAACCTCTGGCTCCTGGAGATCACGCCTGCTATGGTCAGGCGTCTCTGTGTTAATATTATGGTAAATATTAATGATGACAGTGTAATGCATTTATAGTACTACCTTCCAAAGGCAGCTGTCAATCAGAAAAAATATATATATACTTGCATTGCCTTTTAGGCTGCACAACTTGACCACTAGTTGAGGACTCACTGGCTTATTGTAATTAACAACAGAGACATTACAACAAAGACAGATCAGTAAAAGTCAATGTCCCAGGTCTTAATTATGGCCTTTAACAAAAGTGAGAAAATGCAAGACTGGTCACAACATAAATATAGAACTTATTTAATGTATTCTCACAACTAGTCTGGCTGTTATGGTTTGCAGAGATGTGGACCCAAATCCCAGTCTCAGGGCAGACAGTAACAAAACTAACCTTTATTTCAGTTGTCATATTAAATCCTAAACTCACTCAATGTAGAAAACAAAACTATAGTCCACAAGTAATCACATAGCCAGGAATACAGTAAACACGTGGAAAGTAACAAGACAGTATGACAAAGGACATACAGAACTGTACACTAAGAAGTGATTTGGGGAATAAAACAAAACAAAAAAATACAACAAATAAGAAACACTAAGAACAGAGAACAAGTCAAAGAAACCAAAAAAGACCAAAGGATGAATGCAGAACCACACAGAAGATATCCAAATAGAACCCGGAGCAGAACTGTTAAGTTAGTACAAGAAAGGATAACAAAACCAATGGTAAGGTGCAAAAATATATATATATATAAGAAATTAAACGGAAAAAGCCAAAAGGCAAAAACGACCACCCGACAAACAGGAGTGGCATCTGTGAACAGATTTTTTTTTTTAAAAAGGTATCCTGCTAATTTTACTAAACAGGTTTTTACTGAAAACGGGCAAGACAAAATTGTCATATTGTAGTGTGTCAGCATCAATTTATTAGTCCAAAGAAAGAGCGATAAAAGGTGATTATCTCTGAAATGTAAATGTTAAAGTTGCTTAACAAATGATACTATGAGAAAATAATTTAAACATATATTGTTCTGAAACATCACTCCATGTAAACACTATTAAAATAAATAAAGATTACCCCTATGAGATCGGTAGTGGGTGAGTGTGGGACTACTTATTACCAAGACCTTAAAAGTTATCTGCTGTTAGTAGCCAGATGTGTGCATGTTGAGTAGCTAAATAATTCACCTTTGTAGAAGAGAAGTCCCCTCTTCACAGTCATTTTGATTTAGTATGCGGTTGAATTAGGCATTCATTCGATCTCTTATGTCACTGACTCTCCTTCGGAATGCTATGTTACAAATTTGCTACAAATTTTTGTAACAAACTCAAAGCGATGATTCTGAAACATTTACTTTGTCCTTGTAACTGCATTTTGTATGTTAGCTTTGTAATAAGCTAATAAACTTGTACTAAGCCATGCTAACCTTGGCCCGTTAATAATGTTAATGTTAATAAAGTACACCAACTATTTGACATGGTACTCCATTTGCCCACTTACTTTATATTGTTTGAAATAGGGGTTTTAACACTTGTTACATTAGCTGGATTAGGTTAAATGCTACTCCACCACTATTAGAGCCACATAATGGCACACTGCTTTTTCGTTATGACTGTGCGTGATTGCGGCATATAGTAAAGCGCTTTCAGTGGGAGAAACGTCACTCATCAAAGTGACTTTTTCAGTACTTTTTTTTTTTTTTTTTTAATGCAAGA
>VUQG01003852.1:1882-47762 GCA_015106755.1 Etia nguti
CCCCCCGTCCTTACCATTTAGGAAATAGCACTCACTCATTTAAAACTCTTCGCCTGCATGTGGAATTTGATTGTAACCTCAGGTTGCCTTTTCTATTATGGTGGGAAATAATGTTACAACACAGAGAACCAGTTTTTAAATTGAAATTTGACAGCTCCACCAAGCAGGCATGTGGGAAAAAAAGAAAAAAAATGGGGGGGAGACTCAATATTGCATATTCACAGAACGCCTCTCTCGCTCCTTTGCCTTCCTCTGCTTTTCATGTGAAAAGGACTATTGTTGCAGCTTTCCCGCTGTGGAATGCAGTCTTAATCTTTTTTCTCCCCCCTTCACCTGCTTCATCTCATGTCACTAATATTATACCAGCTAATATATAAAATTATATACTGTATGAACAATATAAAAAGACTTGGTGAGGTGACTGGGCTCTGTGCTTATCTTATAACCGTAGTTTGAGGACTTTGGGGGGGATGGGGGACGCATTGTACACAATAATAAAGAAGAAATAATATAAGAACTGATATTACATTTATTACAACAGAGAAATGAGTTTTCACAGTGAGATGGTGCTGCTTTAATCAGGAGGCAGCTGTGCAGTATTTTCCTTTTAGCCGGCTTCTGCATCCAAAAAAATTCAAACGTAAACATTCAGCAGCGATATTAATATTTAGGATGACTGTCATTTTATGATAAAAATGATGAAGAGCAACAATATCTTAAATTCTCTGTGGTATCTATCAATGTCTGCTTTTACGACAACGCTGACAACGCTAACGATTTTTAAAAATATAAAAACTACCATCAGCTGCTCTCTTGCCACAAGGGGGCGCCACAGCCAGCAGCCCCACATGCTTGAGTTGGCAGTTTTTACATTGGATGCCCGACCTGATGTAACCCTAAAGGTGATTTGTTTTTCCATATATTTTTTCTTATATATATCTTTCTGCATTCTGCCACGTGTTTAATTTATTTAAAGTGTCCTTGAACGTAAACATTTGAAACCATACAACACAGCAGTCTGGCTATGACAGAAGCTATGTATGATGTAAACATAATATGACATAGTTTTAAAATGATGGCTCTGAGGTGAGGCAGTCTCTTTTTGGTAAATGTCTTTTTACTCTACTCCGCTCTTGTGCTTCTTTATCTCTGGTGTGAAGGACTAAGATGGGAGAAGAAGAGTCAAGCATGCGCAACTGGGAAAGGCTGCAGTGACCAAAGGGGTAAGACTGCACTGGCAAAAGACATGGCTGACAAATGGGTGACATCACAGGGACTATGGTAACAAAAAGCTGAGCTTAACTATCAATTAAGTTCAGCTGGAAAAGTATTATAGTAATTAAAACTGTTTAACATTAATATAAAAGACTAATGTTTAGATAAAATCATTTGTTTATTGACTGTCTCAATTGTTGAATTTTTTTCTTAAAAAGCAATTCTCTAACGTCATTATGGAAAGATGAGAAGTGATGGAACAAGTTCTCCTATTGGTTTTTCAAAGACAGCTGGGAAAGAAAGTTAGAGTGATTATATGTTTTACATTAGCAGGTTTTAAGAGGATAATTATTGCAAAGACACGGACAATGGTCAAATCCTGAGAGACCACCACCCCACTTGCACTGAGCTACAGTATGTTACACGGGAATCATCTAGTTGTAACTCCTCAGCGGCGGGTGTGCCGATCAGCATCTGGTACTGGATGTGTGTGTCTGGTGTGTGTGTCACAATTCTTTCACTTTCAAGCATTGCCCCCTGTAAGCCCCCCACAGCCAGAGCAATATCAGCACCACCAGAGACAGCATGTGACCTAGCTTTACTCATCTCAGCTGAACCCATCTCTGCCACACACACGAGGAAATGTACATGCACTTACACACCTACACAGGCACATGAATGTACTATACACTGGGGGGGGGCAGAAAGGAGAGAGCTAATAACAATCTTACCTGCTTCACCGAGTCAGCAGCAGCAGCAAAGAGAGTGAGAGAGAAGAGAAACAAAAGAAGTTGACATGAATGGCAGCGTGAAAAAAAAACTATGCTTTATGAGACACTGTTGTGATAGATTAAAACAGGTTATAAGTCCATGAAAAGAATAGATAACATTACCAGCAGGAAATTACTTTGAATACATATAGTAGCTGTGGGCTTTATATGCATAGTCGTGTGTCATTAACCACTGGCCAATTAACATGGTTTAATTAGTGTAAACAAATCAAACCATACTGATATGTGTATATAGCCTTTATCTTTTGTCAGTGATACTGTCAGAATTGCTTTTGACAAATTAAGAGCAAAACTAGAGCCCTTTTTTAATTAAATTTTAGATAATTTTTTTTTTAGCTTTTTACTTCAAAGCTAGCGTGCCATTAGCCAAGCACAGAGACTGGAGTTGAAAACAGCTGTCCAAACTTCAAGCACATTCAAAACTCAGTACTTCAGATACCATACCTCGCCTACATATACAAACTGCACTTAATTAATTAATGTAAAAGCCTAAAGTTTTTAGTGTGTACATATTGGAAAGATTTCCTTGCTCAGAGCTGTGCTACAATTAGCTTAGAGGCTGTAAAATGGCTAACCATGGACATGTCGAACACCTTGAAATTGCTTATGGTCAAACTGTAATCTGTCATACAAATGTTAAAACTAAATGTTCAGTTTTTGTATGTTAGGCAATTTAAGAATGAAAAATGTTTCCAAATAAGCTTTATATGATGATTCCAAAGGTATTTATTTTTATTTTGTTGACAGAGCCAAGCTAGCAAAGCTAAAGTTAAGCTAAGTTGATGCTATAGGTTCATAGCACTGTTGCCAACTTTGTCGCTATATTTAGCGAGTTTTCAGACCCCCTGAGCGACTTTTTTTCTAAAAAGCGACTAGCAACAAATCTGGCGACTTTTGCTGGTGTTACTGGAGACTTATGATGACTTTTTTGACGTGAAAGCACGTATCGCTCTTGCTCTCAACAAGCGGCGGGTGCTGCCGTGGGCACCTCGCCCATGCCAAAGCGCTCACAGGCGGCAGATAGTCCTCACGCAGCAGTCCCCCTTAGCTGCTGTCAGAGCAGGAGATGTGACACGTCCAAACTGCAAATGAATCGCACATGAGCGAAGCCGCTGCTCCCGCCCTGACTGTAACGCAGTCAGTTCTTCTTCTATTGTTACTTTTTGTGGATCACAAGGTTTAAAACTACTTAAAAACACACACACACACACACACAAAAGTAACTCGCCAGAGTGCCTATTTCGGGTCACTTTTGCCAGTCCCAAGCCTGGATAGAGGAGGAGGGTTGGAATTGTTACATTAAAAAAAACAAAAATTGCTAAAAGAAACTTAATTTGTATTTCTAAATATATTATAAATGCATTTAGGGTGGTTTTTTTTACTCACTTTATGTCTCTTCCATGATGTTATTTCTCTCTCCTACAGCATTGGTTACAATTACATAAGAACGACCAATTATGCAAATTAGGCGATGATGTCATTTAGCGACTTCTAGCAACTAGTCCTCTGTATGCAATTATACTAATGTTTTGAATGCATGCTCTTCATACTGTACGTTCATTACTGATGATAACGATCTTGCATTAGTATGCTTACATAATGCTAATGAGCCTTCAAAGGTTTCATTATGCTTCATTACAGGATTCTTTGACATAGACAAACTCATGAAAACTGCAGAGGTCACACTCTCCTCACATCTCTATGACCATTACAGTCAACACAACACTGTTTTATGCCTGCACATGCTCCAAAACAAATACCCATACCCTAAAAAGCAAGCACTAGAAAAGGGAGAATAGAGCTAAGATGTTAGGAAAACATAGGCATGCTGATTGGCTTTTTAGAGCAGGCAAAAGCGGGAGATTTTAATCAAGATTTCTGACAGTCTATTAGGATTGGCATAGGTTATCATTACCTTGTGTGTCGGCATCCTAATGCATGTTTTCCTTATCAACGTTTAGCACATTGATAACGCCAGAGAACAGCAAAATGTCATTCTCTGGCTAAAAGTAGGCCTATATGTCTCTGGCAAACAATGTGGCTGTCTATGAAATAATGAGGTTTATCTCATGGAGACCCAGTGGCTGAAGGCTGCGGTCATTTCACGATTTTTCTTGCTGTAAACATCCCTGTACCTGTCAAACTTTGATACTTGGGAGAAATACTAAAGGTAAAGTAAGGTCTGTCAGGCAACCTCTAAACAACCCTGAACATCCCTGGATATCAAGGACAGTTGTACAATTGTAGCCAATAAAATATGTTAATCTTTTCTTTTTAAATTGCTTCTCTGTTGCTATTAACTTGTCCAACTACCACAAACTGCAACTGCCAACGATTGAACCCCACAGGGCTCTAGTTGAGGCGTTTAAGAACCTTTACATTATCTGAGCTTTCTTTTTACATTTTGGCACTTAGTCAACTGGAACTTAAATATTTAAACTTTTAAAAGAAACAAAACTACAATCATCATTCAAAGAGGTCATAATTAACATTTTGTTCACTCATCAAGCAGTAATCTGTCTAGAACCATGCCAGAGGCTTTATGAAGCCATAAAAGCATGCTAGTATTTTTACTATGAATATCAAGTTCACGCTCTTAGTTATGCTACAAGATTTTATGCTATACAAACTAAATTACTGGGAAAATGAAAAGATCTGCTGTGCTTTCTCTTATTAAAATTAATTACAGTTTTCATATCAAGTATGGCTTGAGTAGAAAACCATAAGAAGACATTCATATAACGCTGGATTGATGAAATAAGCTTTGATACATTCAAAGTCGTTACGGTATATAACGGTACACGGCGATCCACGGCTAATACTGCACGAGCTTTATAAAGTTAAGGTGCAAACCAGTTCTCGTGCAGGTCGGGGTGAGGATTTTTAAAATGGAAGAGAGTTATCTGAGACAGGAATGACTTTTTTAAATGTCTTCTAAAAAGTTAGTTTTTTTTGGTTCATGGCTATTTCTGACTAAATCCTCATTTGTGTGTGCATTGGGAGACGATGCACGGTGGATACGGTCAATTCAGGACTTTTTAAAAACTTGAACTGGATTTTTTAGTCCTTTATGAATTAAACATAAACACACCTAATCTAAAAAAATAATTCAGGTGATTACCATGTAAATTGCCATTAATTTTGTGCATCAAAAGCAACATTACACTGGACTGACTAAAAATCGACTGCCACTTAAACACGAAGTCTGTCATATATCTACAGACGTTCTCTTTACGATGCTAACCTAACCTGAAACTTTTAATATCCAGATATGACATGTCTCCCAATCCTTCCAGCCTCTGGGTGAAAAGAGCTACTTAGCATTCAACCTTGCAAAGGACGGTACTCAAGGAACATAAGCCAGCAGAATAAGAGATGACAAGATACTAGACTCAGAGATGATCTAAAGATGCAGACCTAAAGATATGCAAATAAAGATAAGAGGGAAACAGGAGGGACTGACACACAGACAAATTGAGGGAAGGCAAGAACATGCCACAAGGCACTGACAGACAAAGGAGGTTTCTTGGCTAAAAACACACACACACACACGCGTGCAAGCAGAAGTGTGCACTGCAAAGACGAACACCGTTGCTGGCGGACTTCTCTAATGCTTGCCATACAAATCATACAGCCCTGGCCAGATGTGGATTACATCTGTACTAACACTGTAGTCTTGGTCCTCATTTGTTTGGTGATAGATGTGGTACCGCAGGCCGGGAATGAGATTTTTCCCCATTCCTACACAGCAATTAACTAAACATTTAAAACTATAACAAGGTTCTTCTAACTCTGATATACAAATCTAGACCACCATCGGTGAAACAAACCTGACACGAGGTCCAAAGTAATCAAAAGCTTTTTAGAAAAACAGGATTAAAATGAAACCATGCTATTAGTGCAGAATATGACATGTTTTGTTGGCACTGGTGGGGTTTATAATGAATGTGGAAAGTGGAGACTTAAAATGAGGAGATGAATAAACATGTTACCTTACCAGTAGAGGAACAATATTCATTATTATACACAGTCCTCTATTTTTAGTGCCCAAAAGGGAGTTGGACAATAATAATATTACATTTAAAATAAAATAAATAAAATGCTATTCATAACACTCTGACTGCCTAAACTGTAGAAGCAAAAGGAGACACCGAATCTGTCTTCAGGTGTTGTCTTCCTGCTCTGAGTTTTATGTTTAGCAAGCACTCCATCAAGCTGGCATCAAGCGATTGACTTTTTTCCACTTCCTTACCTTCAACAATTCCTGGGTTGCTCTGGGTCACTATCCACCTGTACTGGGAATCACTGCTCAGTCAACTCTGCTGTACTTGACTAAATGTGAGCAGAAAGTATCTCTATACAATTCTTGTGGCACATCATCAACAAATGCTACCGACACTGTGCGACTGGAAACAAAGCATACTTATTCATTACACTGTTTTATGGGTGATGATATAAGTGTTTAGGTTTCAGACAGGAGCTGTTCCAAACTTACTCCAGTCTTGAGCTTAGTTTCATCTGTCCAAAGGATGCTGTTTTTTTCCTTAATCATGGAAAGGATCCCACAATCATCCACCAGTGCTGTCATTTATGTACAAAAGGGCCTTTTTAAGTTACTGACCTTAAACATGTTTCTTTTTTCCCCCACTCCAAAGGTTTCTGCTAACTCACTGATAGATGGCCAAAGGATGACCCATTCAACTTACACTAAAAGCTCCTTTGACCACATTTTCACACAGCGACAGCTTCCCAGTAATGCAACATTTGTCTTTACCCTCTCCAATTAAAGCTGAAGTTTTGTACTTTAAGTCCATATTCATCGTCCAACAGAAACTTCAATATATTTTGGTGCACAGCTAAAATAACAAAAATTGTGTCACCGTCCAAAAATATATGGACCTAATTGTATGTTATCAAAAAGAACCGTTATGCTATTGTCCTCATTCTGCTGACATAGTTGCCAGCTTACTTCTGTGGTGAAATTGGAGCTCCTGGAATCCGTACTAAGAATCAGATACATAGACCGCTACCACACAGATGTTGCAGCGTTGCAGTACATAACTCTCTCATGATTTGATTGGCAGGCCAAGCCAGACAGCGACACAGTGCTATAATTACTGATGGCGAGGCTGCACACGCAAAACAAACACAAGTCGACACAGAAATCTACACTGAGCCGAGCTGCGCCATTCATCTCGACAGAGGCAACATCCTCAGAGTTGTGCTAACATCATTCAATCATTGAGGTAATTGATGTATTTTTTTGCAGCTACAAGCAAGCTCGGGGGAAGGAGCTTTTGTCAGTGAGCTTTTTTTCTTCTTCACGGTTGCTTTTTCCTCTCACCACCTGCCACATGTTGCTCCAGCAGACAATCGACTGCACAGACGAGCGGGAGGAAGGCGAACGGAGAAAAGTAAGAGAAATGTGGAGATGCGCTGAGAGAAACCAGCACGGAGAAACACAGATAGGGAAACGACTGAAGGCAGAGGAACTCGGAGTAAGTAAGTAAGGGAGGAGGAAGACAAGAGGAAGAGTAAATAATACACCTCCACACAGAGAAAAACATGAGGGCGAATATGTGACAGAGTCATGCTGGCAGCCATCCATCCACCACAGTGAGGCTGACACCATCATGCATGTTAAGCAATTAAGACCTACCTGTGGTAGAAAGGCCATAAATCATCAGCGGATAAAAAAAACACTCCTCTACTTCATTATGCAATATTCATGTGGCTTGACAACAGAGCCTACAGAACAGTCCAAGATAGAAAAATATTACGTTTAACATGCTTGAATATATACCAGCCTAAGAAAACTCTGTTAATATCTAAGCAGAAGTTAATCTGTAGTAATAACCAACAATTTCTTTTAATCAATTTTCTTCCACTGGAGGTAGTATCAATATCAGATACTACAATTTGGGAGTTATGTTACTGCAATGTGAAACAGCTTAACTCTGTTACGCTAAAAATAGCCAGAATATATCTGTAAGTGGTCTAATTAATCCCAGTGACCTCTGCAATTAATTTAACTTCTCTAGGGCTACGGCAGGAATCACTCACTTCTCACTATAGCGACCTATATAGTGAATTCACCATTTTGCAGTACTATCCTAATATAAAGAATTACCTCACATACTGTGCTCCAACTATTCCGCAATACCTTACAGAAAGGAGTGCACAGCTACCCAGGGGTCCTTACCCGAGCTTAAGATACGATTGTTCCACCATAGCATAAACTCTTACTAATTTGGGAACGTGCTCTCGGAATAATACGTGCTACTTTAAACAAGAATGCAAGCTGGAAATGGGAAAATAGGTTTCAGTCAACTTTTGCATTTTTTACTACTACTGTATACTTCTCTATATAGAATTCCTCGAATAGAGAGGACTGAGTTGTGAATGAATGAAAGATGTTGGACACTACCTGGGTATGCTTCAGCTGGATAGGAATAAAGACTGATGATGTATAAATCATAAGTTCTACAGAAATACCATAGCGTGCTTAGCACACCGCACACTGCCATGCCGATACTGCACACATTTGCCACAACTTCCCACTAAATGTAGTACTCGCCAGTCCTCCTTTGAACGAGTAATTCAACCATTAGCCAAGAGCTAGATGACAAGATGTCTTTTGTAAAACATGTAGCCATATCTGGGAGGCAAATAGCTTAGCTTACAATGAGGGCTATAAATAAAGTCATTAGCACACTGTAACTTGGCCAGGCTAGTCTTTTTCCATTATATACCTTTCTATATAGCCAGACATGGAGACAGACACAAACAGCTGCATATTTAAAAAAAAAAAAAGACTTCTCATATATCTGTTTTTTGACTTAGCTTAGCATAAAGACTGAAACCAGTAGAAATACTTAAAATACTCTAAATGTATACTTTATTAGATTATCATAAGCATGTGTACATTTCACTGAATTCTATTTAGCAATAGAGGTTTACTTCACCCTAAACCGCAGTCAGTGTGGCTGTAGTTGCTTTGAGTCCCCCTCTGAGTATCTTTGGATTATATTTGTTGGTATTATTTGGCTATGATACTCACTATACTACATCAAGAGGACTTGGCAACCAGCTGTCGCTGTTTGTATTTCAAGTATTTATCACGCAATTTGTCATCCAACTCAAGATCTGAGGAAAACATGCTTACAGAGACCGTTTCTCCCCTGTGGCACAACCCCACCGAGCCCCTGGCTTCATGATATTATGTGACCAGCGATGAGAGCTGACCCATTTGTATGTAACCGAGCGTGCCACAGTAGGAGGAAGGGCCATTCTTCTGCCATCTGCTCCACACAGAGCCACAGTTGCCCACTGCTCCCATTGATTTCAACTGGCTAGAGGGGCAACTGCCGAGCCAGTCGAGACACAAGGAGCCACATTCAGGTTGTGCCAGCTCTGACTCTCAGCTTGCTTACACAAGCTCACTTGTACAAATTAGAGAGCTAAAAAAGTAAGTAGATGACGGTTAAAAAAAAACAAATGAAGGAATAATGAGGTGTTCAGAATGCACGGTAATTGGCAATACATCTGTTTGTCATTTTGCTGAACTTTCTGCCATCATAAAAAAAACCCAAAAAAAACAAAACCCAACTGACTAATTAGAAATAGGTTAGACGGTTAAATGTAAATGTGTCATTATTTTGCGAAGCCAGCGCATTCGCTGTTGAGGGCAAGGATTTCGGTGGTGGCGCCTAATTAAATCTGGGTTTGTCTGCACACAGCCAATGAACCTTGATGTGTTGATGCCATCTCATTAAATAACAGTGATGAATAGATAGATGGGTAAATAGATGGCTGCTCGGATGGATGGAGGCAAAGAGTTGGGAAACATGCGAGTGTTCGATGTCACTGTCAAAACAACTATGACACATAGACACACTCTAGCAAACAGCTGGCTACTGACAGGATGTCAGCCTTCCCCGCGTTGTATCTCTTTATTGGACACTTCATGCGTGACCGCCATGAGACTGCTAAGTTTGGAGCACCCACAGACAAACAACAGGAGGAAGAAAGTTGTGAGTCAGAGGCAGGCAGAGGGAGGCAGGACTGAGATGCTCACCGCTGCCCCTGACAAAGACACAGCTGCCGCTTTGTGAAGAAGCACAACTGAAAGCATACGTTCAGCCGTCACCGTGACTTTAAGTGGAAGGAAGGTCTGGACTGAGCGCGACGCTGGTGGCTGTGGGGCACAAGCAAAAGGAATAAAACCCATTTAACTTAGCGCGTACTGTTGAGCTTCTTTATGAATTCATTTATAAGTATGACAACATAAAGTGCGGCTGCCAGTGCCTTCCAGCACTCACACAATGTTGGCACAGGTAGGCTTTTCGCAGGGTATTTTCAGACTTCTTTTTTGGTACGCGATCTGTCTTTAAGGCTAAATATGCAACTAAGAGTAGGCGCATGGCACCCGTTCAGATGTGACTCAAGATGTAGCAACTAATTGGCCGACCATGACTAAAAAACAATTTTTAATATCACTTCTTGGAGCCGTACCTCGTTCTAAATCTGGATCGTTGAGTCTCACCCAAAGATAAGCAGGCCGTCCCACAGTTCTCCCCCCTACCTCCCCTCCACCATCATTGTTAGCTTTCTTCCTGGCAGGAGTCTTCCTTTCTAATATGTTTTTATAGCCTCTTGCCTGCAGCTATGCAACATGTATATGTGTCCTGTACTTTAAACACATCTTTTTACTGTATCCATGCTTATGTGTGCGCACCAACCTGATAAATATACTTTTACAGCAACCCCTGTTGCTGCGGTCGCGCGTGCACACGCACGTGTTGAACACTCTGTACTTGTGCTCGGCTTATACGCGTTTATTGGCTCTCCCAGGTAATCCTGCTGCTGAGACACGAGCGCATCGGCCCTAAAGCTCCAAAGGGTTCCTCGCCATCGCCGCCACTGATAATGCAACCGGTAATACACAGAGGAGCGTGTTGTGTAATGCCTCCCCAACCATTAACTAACTCTCAGGGCGAGCGCTTGTGTGTAAAAGCACGCATACGTGTGTCTGATTGTGTTTGTGTGCGAAAGAGAGAAGCGTTTCCTCCGAGGGCCCTCTGGAAGACAGCAAACACTTCAAAGGATTCCTCCATGATACCGAGCACGATATCTGCCCGAAGACACGAGGTTTAAGCGCTGATCCGCCACTGTTTTCTTTACGATTAGCCAGGCGGCAAAGCAAAATGTCATTTAGTCTAAAACTGTTCTGGTGGATTTGCAGCACTGTTTGTCTTCTTAAATCTACAACAGAGGACTTGGCAAATGAACCCTGAGCCCCATGAATAAAACAACAGGGGAGGGGAGAGGTGGCGAGAGAAAAGCCTCGCTCGGTTTGAGCGTTTGAGGAACAGCGTGGCGCAGACGGCAACGTGATTGGAGCCGACAGCGGCAGCCGGCAGTCACCTGCGCGGGAGAAAAAGCCCCCCCGTCTGGCTTTCCTTAGAAGAGCTTTTAGCGTTCCATCAGTGACGGACCGTTTTGTCAGGTGTATTAACACCAACGGCCTGTGTGGCTTTTACCCCTCCGCAGTGGTGTCGGCAAGGACAAGTTGTTGCCATGTTGCATTCTGTTCTACTCTGACCGCTTTTCACTGCCGTGACCCAGAACACACGCGTGATCATTAGAGTTATTCATCACGGCTCCTGACACTTCATAACCTGGACTATTTGCAAAAGCTGTTTCCAACGCATATCCGGGGCTCCTGGAGGACCAGCAGTGCTTCTCTCCAGCTTCAACTTCATAAATTCTTCAGATCACTGAATTAAGTTGACATTCTTAAATTACAGCTGTCCTCTTAGAATGATGTTATTTACTAAAAATACCAGCTGCTACCTGGGAAATCATTCAGGTCAGCCTTTATGTGGTAATTACAAGTGGGACATGTGGGCGTCTTTCGCAGGAATCTGTAATCTCCCACTTGAAATAAACTGTCCGAAAACAGGTGGCAGAGCCTCGACTGTTATTTTTGGCTCCAAGTCATGCTTATTTTCATCAGTGCGTGTTTGTTTATTTAATTTTTCTTTGACTAATTGCAGCAAATGCTCACAGTAGAAGCTGCAAGACATGAAATTTTAGAATTTCTCTCCAATATATAATCAGGTCACGTAGGGACGCTGTTATCAACAAGAGAGCTGTTAGCATTGACGCTACATGCTATCTTCAGAGTTCCTGTTCTGTGCACCGCTGTGCTCGGTTAACCTCTCAACCCATATACATACAGTGAAACAGAGCAAAGAAGAAGAGATAAACTAGTGCTCTTCACTCACGGAGAAAAGAAACAAGTGTAAGGTTCTTCACAGGGACAGGTGTCTCCGAGAAAATGGTAGGAAAATCTTCAATTTAGCGGTCATTTCATGAGAAAAGCCAAAAATCTTCAGGGTGTTACAACTCTATGCAGACGTTAGAGTGCCATTAGTCCTGGGAGACTTTTGGCCCAGTGACATTTCAACCAGCCCAGTCAGTCACTCCTCACTAATGAATATGTTAGTGTCTGGTGTGCCTGTGTAATTTTTCCCTCGTTTTATCACAAGGATGCAGGCGGACACAGCCGTGGCATCCGTTCAACACTCTGCAGGGACAGACAAACAAGCTCTGCCAACAAGATGGAGACTTTATGGATTTCCCACCTCTGTTAATACTCAAACGCTTGTGCCCACTGGCACTGTGTGTGAACCTGTGGGTACACGAAGCACTGCTGTAGCACGATATCCTAACTCATGGGTATTGATAACAATTCAAAGAGCCCTCTTGACCCTCTGGTTCTAATCACCATCATGATCCGCCCACGGACTACTGCTCACCTCCTCCGTAACAGAGCGCTGGTGGCTGCGTCACCAGTGGGCTCATTAGCTGGTGGTGTCAGGGGAAGCCTATTTGATGGTGGAGGAAGGTTGGTGGACATTAATTAGTCCAACACTTGTCCATATGCATTATTCAGTTGTGTAGGAGGTATATTGGCCAAGCAAAGCCAGAAAGAAAAATGTGATTGCTTCACTCTTCGCCTCCATATGAAGTGATTTTCTGCTAATCACAAATATTTACATATTCATATCTGAAAGCTCCTTTGTTTTGTGGTAGATGCACAGGACTCTACTCACTATATTAACAACAACCGTTTGGTTTCAGGATCATTGGAGTAAATAAAACTTGTTTTGCCAGTTACACGATGAGCAGCACTAAAATAAAGGCGAGAGTTGGTGAAGAAACACATCCAAGATTTAATGGCTCATTAGAGGCAAATTTTGGCTGATAAAAATGTCTTGGATGACATCTTGATGTAATAAACTGCCCCGGCGAGGTTTGAGATGAAGCTCTGAGGCCGACTGCCAGCAGCGATAGAACGCTGGCACATTCAGGCTAAACCAAAATATTTAAAATATTCAAATATTCAAGCGCAACTAATCATCGAGTTAAGATAAAGATTCGTTATCGAGCAAATATTAGTGACCAGAATCCCAACAAGAAGATGTTGCTTGTAGACCGTAGTTGTTTGAATGTCCTTGAGGCTTTTTTTCTAGCTACGTGCAGTTGATTTGAATCTCTTGGCAGCAGTTTTCATGTCTCTTTGTAGCTGCTTTGCATCAATGCTTCTCAAAAATGCCTGTTCACAAAGATAATGGACCAATCAAATCACAAATACCACCACTGTCAGTGTTTTTTTTAAATGTTACTCGCTTGAAGAACAGCAATGTGTCACTAAGGAAATGCTTATACAGAAATACTCTGCTTTGAGTAATAATTAGTCTGATATCATGAGAAAGTTTACATTTATTGTAAAAGTTCACTTACAACATGGAAGAGATGGTTAAAAATAGGTTTTTTATTCATAAGATAAACAAGAAGCACTCAGAGAGCAGACCTCTGCCGAGGCAGCTCCCTCTCAGGGCAGTATTTACTTTTAAGGGAACAGTATTATAATTTGTATACATTCGTTTTGTTTTCTTTGTGTGCTTTGAGAGGTTGTAGTGCACACACTTATTTTATTATACTAGACACAATTCTGAGTACAATTTTTTTTTTTTTTACTTATCTGGATATAGTACATGTGTAGCATTCATGTCACTGTTTAACAATAAATATATTACATAACATGTACTCAAATTGGTATGTATTTATAACCTGCTACTGTAACGTACATAACAAAGTCCTAATAAAATCATTTAACTATACTCAAAACGTTTCCCATGCCAACATGGTCTTGTCAGTCTGAAAACCTACAGCGTCACTTTCAGTAGCTTTTTTTAGCATTATTAACACTTTAACCTCTAACTTTTAAATCTTTTTTCAGTGCTTTCTATATGTTGACAACACACACCACACTTGTAAGGATCATAGTCTCTATATTATAAAGCTTTTTGTCAATTTTTAACCAGATAATTCAATAAGCTGACCCTGAAGACTTGTGGATATAAGCCAAATTTTAATGCATCGTTAATCAGCCGTACTCAACGTTTGGAGCTATAGTGTTTACACACAGAATGACATGCATACAAACACTAACAAAAACAAATCCTTGTTGGTGGAGGTGATAATCACATAGAAGATTTCGCCTACGGTGTATTCTGAGAGCAGTTAATGACGCATGTACACCACCCTTGTGGTAGCTACTTGTTTGACATTGGCTTCCAGGAGACATGAGCCCAAAGAGACTTTGAACTTAAATGCAGCTTACAGCATCAAACTCTGAACAAAGCCATCCATTGAAGGTCAACATCAAAGAGTAGTAGTCTTGACTAAAGCACATCCGAAAATGGAAGGCGGCTATAAAGTTTTTCTTTTGGTAATTACAAATCCGACCAAATGAGTACAAGTCAGGACAGAATTTTAATCTCAGTTTATCATTACCATTTAGGCCTAGTTTGAGAGTTAGCTCAAATCCTACATTCGTCCTGTACCAGCCGTCTGCTAAACCAGAAATGTGGGGGAAGTGAAAGGCAATCATCGCTACATTTTATTAACAACTCTATTTAAATGGCTTGGTGGCAGCGGCAATCTGCAGAGGGCACCTTCAGCAATCAACAGCATTTGAGCACAGCTGCCATGTGAGGTGCACTATGAGGAGCGGGGAAAGCCGAACAATACGATTAATCCCACAGGATAAGAGAAAAAGAAGAAATTCCACAGACAATCATAGTCCCGCAACCTATTTGCTATGCACAGGTCCGTTTGAATAAGTGCTTCATTTAATAATAATTGATTGAGGTGAATTCTAAGCGGTGGATGTGAGGTAGTGCACTGGCGACACACTCCCTTTCCTGTCTTTCTCCTTTCTGCCCGCTTTTTCCTCCTCTCTCCAGAATTGTATTTTGTGCTTGAGTGAATTAGGTGATCATTTTTTATCTTACATGCCGTGCTGGCTTCTGGAGTTTCTAGCTCCAAGGAAATTGGAGGGGAAGAAGAAGTCGAACATTTATCGCATGCCGAGGTTAATCTCCTGAAATGGTGGGATTTGGTCAGAGAGGAAGTAGAAAATCCACGCTTGCACTTGCGAGCTGCATTACAGTCACATTTCCAGTGTTATTTTTTTTCCCTCACTCTCCCTGCCTCGCTCTCACTCTCACTCCTCCCTGCCTTCCTCGAGGTGGAAGTAAAATCCTTGGAGCTGAACAGCGGTGACAAGACGAAGTAGCAACACATAAATTAAGGCAGTGACTGGACTCATCACTCACTGTCTGACGCGCTAATAATAATGCGCACTGTGTGATCATCTCTCATTGCTGTTGTTAATGCCTCAAATGGGAGCACGCACCTGCACTCTTGTATTTTGTCTAGCCGCACGTCAGATGTTTACTACAACATGACTGCAGACGGCTAACGATTTCAACAGGAGCGCTGCCAGTTGCTTAACTGCGGGCGAGAGAAAAAAAAACTTAGCGACAAACGAATGAATGCAGGTGTCTTTTCGATAGCGCTGATGATGATGACTGCTAGAAAAACTAACTCTAATCAGTGCTGAGTGGGGATTTCTCTACTTCTTAAACAATGGCATACCCAAGTCCAACTCGGGTCACTTTATAACAAAACTGCAAGACTGTCTCTTACACAGATAACATCACATGATCAATGAAGTTCAAGACTTCTTTACCTTCAGTGAGAGTGTAGACAGGGACAACAAAGAGGGAGCCTATTTCTCCCATTTTGGCTTCTCTCTTCATTGGCTCACTGTAAGTCCAGAATCAAATTTAAAGTCCTCATCTTATCTTAAGAACCTCACAGCACCATATCAAAGAGCACTTCACTCTCACACTGCAGGCTTATTTGTGGTTCCTCGGATATTTAAAAGTAGAATGGGAGGCAGAGCCTTCAGCTTTCAGGCCCCTCTTCTGTGGAACCAGCTCCCAGTTTGGATTAGGGTTAAACCTTCCACTTTGATAAAGCTTATAGTTGAGGCTGGATCAGGTGACCCTGAATGCTCCCTTAGTTATGGTGCAATAGGTCTAGGCTGCTGGAGGCTTCCCATGATGCACTGTTTCGTTTTCACTCATCTTTTTTCACTCTCCTTGTGTTTATGCACCACTCTGCATTTAATCATTAGTTATTATTCATCTCTTCCTCTCTTACACAGGGTATATTTTGTTCTGTCTCCCTTCCCTCACAGTACCCCTCCCTGGGCCTTGATCTCCTGGAGGTTTCTTCTTGTGAAGAAGGGAGTTTTTCCTTCCCATTGTCGCCAAGAGCTTGCTCATAGGGTGTTGTCTGATGGTTGGGATTTTCTCTGCATTATTGTAGAGGCCTTAGAATATCAAGTACCTTGAGGCAACTGTTGTCATTTGGCGCTACATAAATAAAATTGAATTGAAGTGCTCTCTCATATCATTTGGAAGTAATGCATAAGAGCTTTGAAATCGGAAGTGTGTCTGTATTACAGCTCTGCTATTTGAATAAAACTGCAGTCTATCCTTACCTTCTCCTGCCTTTCTTCCTAAGAGCTGAAGGTGCTCTTAGGAGCTTCCTCTGGTCGCGTGAATAGTCCTCTCATTGATTGCTGGAGATCTGTCAGCATCATTTCGTGGCCTCCAAAGCTTTCGACTTATTTTCAGTATCAACAGAAAGCATTAGTCACCACAGTGTACCAGCCGCTTCCATCACTACTGTACAATACTTTTTAAAATATGGGAACTGAGAAGGCTTCTGCTGTGAACACATGACTACACGGCTGCCACGAAGAGCCCAGAAGTCAGAGATTAAGTGGATCTGGGTAGGAGATTTATACCTGCACTTTATGGCATTTGCAAATGACTGCCTCCGTAGTGGCAGAGTAATTCCACCCTGTCATATTTGTCTTTAGAAATTGTAACAAATTACTGTGAGTTTGCAGCAAAAGAAACTCTTCTCAAAGATTTTTTTTCTTGCTTCCTTCTCTTCTTTTTGCCCACCTTTTTTTCCCCCTCCAGGCCGCAGAGATAAGTCGCTGATGGCAAGATTGCGGGCCCATCCATTTCCAGTGTGTGGCAGGTGACAGGGAGACATGTTTCATTCCGCCTCATGCCGCGTGATACCCCCACCCCCACCCCTTCTGTCTATTCTCTCTCCTCTGTTCTCCTCCCCTTTCTGAACTCCCCAGCTTTCACTCCTCCATCACTTTTCCCCTTCTCCTGTCCTGCCTGCCCTCCCTCTCTTTTTGACTTTCTCCCCCTACTTTCTAGAGGGGTGCCTGTCAGCATAACTCAGTCCGTCAGCTCGAGGGACAAGATAGGGGTAATTGGGGTAGAAGTGTCTGTGTGCAAGCGTGTCTGTGTTTATGTGTGTGTGAGACGGTGCTTTCACGGCAGACATAACTGCTGTTCTCTTTTCCACTACCTCCTAATGAGGTGTGACTTGTGTCTTGTGGAGAGTTGGACAGACGATTGTACCCCCCCCACACACACACACACACACACCTCTCGGTGACCCTCTTTTTTTCCTTCTCTCTGCCTTTCCAGTCAATAAACGCAGGAGGTGCATCACTCACCCACACAACGACTGACGCCTGACCGGAGCTCAGTGAGCAGGATGTCAACACGCTGTACATGACTGCAACAACCATGTGCTAAGGCTTCACTGGAACGTCACTACAATTCTCACACTTATGGAAAGAGACCTAAAGAGATTTAAAGAGGGCCTATTTATGCTCATATTCACCTCTGCATTTTCATTCCTGAACCAAGCTAGATGAACATGATTCACATTTTAAAATAAACCCTATGCATCTTATGCATTAAAAGCAGATTTTTAAGTTTCACAAGACTTTAAAGTTATAGTCGTAAAACTTTCACCGCTACATGACAGTAGAGTGCAGATTGTGGTCAACTGAGTTCTGTTTTCTTACCACTCCCAGTTCAAGTGCATCATCCTAGCTACAGTGGCTGCTATAGGACAAACATGTTTTAGTCAGCCAAAAGAGATTTTAAAAATTAAGGTAAGAGTGTACAACTTAGTGGTTTCTTTCGATAAGTTCTTCTGTTTTTGTTGCTGTTAGCTGCGTTAGCCTCCTGCAGTTATTGTCATACAAATATGTTCATGCACATTTTAGTGTGTTAGAGGCCTGACTTTAGGTCAGGAGAAGAGGCTTGAGGTGAAGAGGACGTTTTATTAAAATACTGGTCTTTCCTTAACGTTGTTGTTTCTTTGCTGAACAGGACCCCTTCTCCTGTGATAAAACATAAGTATGAACCTTCATATCTTGAGCGTGAAGATGCATGTCCCTCCACAGCACGCAAGCACCTGTGAGTTGTCTTCTCTGTTTTTGGTGTACTACGTATGCCACCAGTCTCTACCCATAGAATTTACATAACATGCAGTTAGATGGAAGGAAGGTATGCTTCCTGGCCAATGTATTCAAATATGAAGGGGGAATATGGCAGTTTCCACAAACCGGCACCTGCTCCGATGCATTTTTAATGGATTCATTCTAAGTTTATGAGAACGCATCAATTTGTTGGCAGACGTAATTACACACTAATGTGTGTAATCAGTGTATATATTTATGAGTACAATATACTTTAAGGATTTTTCCCTTTTTTTTTTAAATAACCTCAAAAAATTACTAACTGCACCATTAAGACGTACAGTGGTTCTTGACAGAAAGGCAGTTTTAATTCAACTACCTGTAAGCTAATTTTCTTCTGATTGAGATGACCATATGAGAAATGTTCCCTCTCACTAATATCAAAATAAACTAAGAACAGAAAAAACAGTCTAAAACTGTTTAGTGCAGTTTGAAGCCTGATATTACTTACAACTTGCATAAACTCTAGCCATTACATGCTTAACAAGAAGGAAAGGCGCAACAGTCCGATTTTAAAATCTCTGTTATTTGCCACTGAATGTATTTTTGTTTTTTAGAATAAAGTATTAAATAATACACATGGCATTTAATTGATGAGTACTTCTTCTTTATCAGATGTTCTTCATTGAGCATCTTGTCTTGCGGACATACTTCATCTCCACTGTCTTGGGACTGCAGTTGGCAACGTTTGCCCTTGTTCTTCTCTACAGCCCCAGTGAGCTCGGTGTACCGACGCATGAATCACTTCTTCGCCTGCTGTAGGTTCTGGTTAGAGCAGTGCTCTAGGTCACGGCAGATCTCCAGAGCAGAAATAGAAGTGTTGTTGCCAGCTACAGCCTAAGACAGTTGAGTTGGAGTCTGTCCAACCGTGGGGCATGAGGCTATCTGGAGAGGTAACTGAATAATATCAAGACACCCAGTCATCCAGCCAGGGCTAGATGGCAAGCAGAAACTTAACTTTTTAAAATAAGGGAGATTTGCTCTTCAAATAAAGTCAATGTGTAAGGAACACAGAGATTTATCTGTTTTATAGCAGCTGAAGTGGCTGCTAGTATATAAAGAAAGTACAAGTACAGCACCAATTACAAATCTGGATGCACTCATAAGGATGAGTGTGCCTATGCACTCATCCTTACTAAATTGTTGTATAATTTAACAAAACCACCCAAAATTAAATTTAAAAAAGCCTCATGTAGTTTTGAGTAAACAAAATAAAATGACAGGCCATAAAATAAATCTTTTTAATTGATTGGGATGTTTTCAGTATCACCCCTCAGACTCTTTCAAAAAAAAATTTTTTAGCTTCAGTTCTAACACGGAGCATCACAGCACTGCAAACCTACTGACCAAGCTACTGCTGGACGTACAGATCAACACCAGAAGTGATCAATCTAAAAAGATCTGTGTTCCCTAACTTATATTTCCCAGTTTTAAAACTGTTTATGAGATGAAAAGACACTAAATGTTATACAATATAATCAATTACTAGACTCATTAGAGGGCACGCCATGTTATTTACATCTTCTATGTGCATGCATGACGTACGACATGCAGGTATTTCTAGAGTAAAATGTGTGAGCTTTATACCCACTCCTA
Source organism: Etia nguti (assembly GCA_015106755.1). Classification (NCBI taxonomy): domain Eukaryota; kingdom Metazoa; phylum Chordata; class Actinopteri; order Cichliformes; family Cichlidae; genus Etia; species Etia nguti. The sequence continues at coordinate 22,274 of VUQG01003852.1, forward strand.
AAAAGCTATCATAATTAGTAGTTCTAATATCTTGCAATACTGATTTCTGCTTTAGCCTGGCCCTTTCATTCTTTTCTGGGTTAATGGTGCTATGTAAAAGTTTTAGGGAGTAAACAAAAGTGAAGATACTTTGGAAATAATTCCAAATTTAATAAGGAACTTCATAGAAAGTTCAATAAAAAATAAAATATAAATAGTTGTGTAGGCAGACTGGGTTTCCAGAAACGCTAGGGCATGGGGCAGGCAGAAATGTGAAGCAGAGTAGTAATGTCAGTTTAGGTTAGGCCTGACCGATACATTGGCAGGGCTTTAAAAAAGCAAAGAAGAAACTAAAGAAACACCATTCATCCATGTTATGAGTGTTGATTTTGCATAGTTTTCCCACCAGGGGGCACTCTGCAACTTCCCCGTTGGCACCATATCATTGGAATGTTACAAACAACAGTTATAATCCATGGGTGTGATGATAAAGCAAGATAAGTTTTAAACAGCATTGTCATATTAACTTAATAAAGACTCATAAATGTATACACATAATAAATGTTTGGTAAAAAAAATCAGCCAATATATCAACTTTTTAAATCACCAAATATCGATAACAGCCAACATCCTTTGGGTTAGGCCCTAGATTTAGGCTGTCTTAATGTCTTTTACCCTGATTATGACGAGATCTGAGTTCTCTTCTGGGCACAGACAAGTCACTTAAGACAGTTATTTATGAATTTGACTGTTTTCAGGTCTCTGATCTTACAACTCGCACCCACACCACAGTCTCAGCAATGAGCATTTATCCAGCGCTCTCCCCGTAGCTCAGCCTGTCAGGCACGTTAACAAACCACTTGCTCGCTGCGGCGGCTTGTACCTCAGCAGCAAGGCTGGCGGTCTCATCGCTCAACTACAAAAGTGCCTGTGTACAATATCTCCTCTCATTAAGTCAGCTGTAATGTTTCCCCCAGGCAGGAGTCACACGTAATGCGAAGCCTTCTCATTAGCGCCGTCACGTCACTTTCATTTAGGAGCTATCCGACAGCATTACGCGCCTCTTTAAGCGCTCGGGCCCTCCCGGCCTAGTTCAGCATGTCCAATGACTTATTCCTGCTTAGCGCTTCCCATTTCCTTAACTTTCACTCATTATGGGAGTACTATAAAAACATATTCCCTGCAGAGGCCTGCCAATTTAATCTTTTGTTAAACGTGTGAGGTAGAGTTGTAATCTAATAGACCTCATTAGTCGGAAATAAGGCTTGATGAAGACAAGGGGATTTACGAGAGGCCTGCTAACCAGCCCGCTTTGGCCCCGAAAGAAATTACTAATCAATGACCAACTCACAACTAATTGCTCAAATAGCTTGGGCAGACATTTCCGAGAAGGATTATGGGAATACAGTTGTCATTTTGTTCCTTTCAACTCAAAAACAAAGAAACTGCCTACTGCGCACTGGAAACTAAGTGTTACAATGCACTCACAGTTTGTCTTTGCCGAAGAGGTTTACAGTAATCGAACACAACAGTAGTTTAAGCAAATTAGTTTGAATTGCCTTTAGAAAGCTGTAAAATGAATTAAAACAATTTAACTATTGAGCTAAAGCGATTAGAAGAGGAATATTGCACCATCAGAAGCCGAAGATACCCCCAGGCATGAATAGTAATATGAGCTTTTGCTGCAGTGCGCTTGGTTCTATTCAATCTGACGTTTAGCTGCTCATTCAGACAGATGCTGGTCTCTTTACATACTTCAAATGAAACGCTCGAAAAAAACGACTTCAAGGAAGCCGCCGCCGGTTCTGACGATTTGTTGGGGAGAAAAGCAGAGAGAAACCAGAGGAACAGAGAAGAGGCCCTTAGCGGCCAGTTGGAAGCTTTCATCCAAAACAGAGACGGAAATTTCTGATGAAAATGGTCACCTGGGCAGAAACGGTGGGCCTGTTATTGATTCAGTCATTGAGACAAAGCAAGAGAGGACTTCCTGGAGGTGATCATTACAGCGGCACGCATGTCAGCAGGCCCATTAGGGAGCACAGCTGCCCCTGGACTAAGAGGAAGTAGAGGGACAATCCTCAGGGGAGGAGACGTCCACAAATAAATCACTGACCACTCACGAGAGCTGAGCAGCTTTATAGAGCAGGTACAATCGAGTCTAGCAGTCAGTATTAACATTTTATGCACAGATATGTGATTGTGGTCTCATTCTGTGTGGGTAATTTTATAGCCCCCAACCTGGTAATAATACTGACACGATCACTTACCTTTTTCACATCTTTGTATTTAACAGTGAATCTCTAAAGAACTGCTCATTCCTCTGCTTTTCTGGCTATTTATATTAAAGTGTAGCAAGACAGAAAGTATTTTAGTTATCATGACGTAGACATGTTACGCATGTTTTTGGTTGCTGTTGAGAACCAGAATGAGGACAGGAAGTCAAAAACCTAATGGTGGATCAAAAGGTGGCTGTTATATTAGCTACAGTTACTGGTTCACCTAAGCCTGTATTTGTTTACATTTTTAAAACGCTGACCCTATTGTTGAATCGTCTATCAGCGTTCTACCTGCAGAGTATCCAAGGACGCATCTGTAAGAAACACTTTAAGAGAACTTTAAGAAAACTTGAAAATGTGGGGATTCTCAAACAATTCGTGAAGAGTATTTTCCCCCCTAAGATTTCTGAGATGATTTATGGATGTTTGTACATTTCGTGTCTGTGTGCTCGGCATTGACTGAGTTCTGACTCGTGAAGGCTGAAGGTTGTGAATACTTCAGAATAGTTTCACTTTGTTTGAACATGGTCCACACGCCATTGGACCATTTCTAATATCTGGAGTACAAATAGCGAGTTAGTGCTGAGAAATCTTGTGAGCTCTTTTCAAACACATTATGTGCAGGTCTCTTACCATCACCTTTGACTGACAACAAGCCAGCAGGCTGGGACCAGCAGGCTGAGCGATACTGCTGACGATACTAAACCTACCGATTAAGGCTCGTGCTCACTTGCCAAACTGGGCACTTTTTCAGCGACTTCAATCCTTCCCCTCAATCCCTGCCATCCTATACCTCATTTAATCCCCACCATCTCTCCCTCTTCCCCTTCTGCTTCTCTCTCTAAAGCAGGAGAAAATTAACCCCCCCCCACACACACACACACACCGTGATGGTGGAAACAAATGCTTCTGGCAGGCCTCTATTAGCCAGGCTGCTTATTTGTTAACTGACTGGATTAATGTGCTGTACTTGGTATGGGAGGCCACCTGCACAGGCACTGAAGGATATTCACAGGCTCACCGGTCCGCTCACTAATCTGCCTCTAAGGATGATTGCAGGTTTCTGTGGCATGATAAGGCAAGCTTACTCCTTCCCTCTCTCTCTCTCTCTCTCTGTCTGTCTCTCTCTCTCTCTCTAGGAACATTAGCGAATGGTTAATTTCATCACTCGAGGGACTCTTGACCCCAGAGGTGCTTTGACTCCTCTGGTCTGGCAGGCTGGCCAGAATGCTAATGGAGCAAACTTTCCGCTCACCAGACCGAGTACCAAACACCGAAAAGGGAATATGGATAGGTAAGAGTGGGTTGTTTACTCTGGAGTAGTGTTTTACTAATGCTTTATAGTAGAGGTTCTCATAGGTCCATTAAATAGAAGTTGTATTTGGACAAGCTCTCCATTTGGGTTTGTTCAGTCATTCATATTCTGGATTCAGCTTAATTGTCCTTCAGTGATTTCTAACAGCCCCAACAAAGTGAACACTGAGGGAGACAACAGAATCGCTGATTAGACCATTTTTCAAACAAAGAGGCAACACAGCAAACACAACTACATGTTAATTAGGTAATTTGAAAAATTAGATTTTATATCAGATCACCAAATATCAGAATCGGTCTTAAAAACCTTATATCAGTCAGGCTCTAGCATTTACATGTGAAATAAATAATTATTTGTACCTGCTTTTAGAAAAAAAAAAAAAATTTATTTCAGAGTTAAATGAAAAAAAAGTCCTAGAATTCTCCTAATTTATTGTGATTGGCTGGTTGAGAATACAGGGCAAAAATAACTCCAATCATTACAACTAGGAGCTAGTGGTTGACGGTGGCTGTTGCCAGAATTTCTCTCCTGCTGTTTGTATGAGGCATGAAATGAAAATGGCAAATGCTGCATCATGGTATGGTGCTGTGATGAAGCTAAAAAAAGGTATTTTATAACAATCAAAACTTTTACCCCATAAACGTTAGACTTTTGTACCATAGCTCCATAGGGCCAAATTAAATCTGCACTAACTCACAACTGATAGAAGTCCAGAGTGTGGGCGTTCTCAGCTAGTTAGAAATTCTTTGGTCTATCCTGTTGAACATTTATGCTTACTAACACAGATTCAACACTGACTGACACCATTTCAGAGAAGCCGTCCACGTAGCTGCATTTGTTCAAACAAACAAAGAAGAGCCTAAACTTTGCAAAAAGCTATTTGCATTTCACAACTAACTGTGTTATGATTCTCCCAACCTTCATATTTAACGCTTTCGGCTTTTAGTTCGAACGTCAGGATTGCCATACTTCAATATGTTCAAGCTGGATTGAAATCCTGCTCTCTTATTTAAAACAATTAAATAGAAAAGAAAAATCACAAGGATAACTGTGGAATTTATTGCTAAGAAAAATGGTCCTTCTAGCATTATTCCTGATTATTCTTAAGCTGGAATCACCTCTAAACTCCCATCCCTTCCCATCCCATGAACCCATATGCTTAAACAACACAAAATTCCGGAAAGTGAACACTGGAAAAGAACTCCTGCAAGACAGGGCCACAAAATTAGCTAATAATTAAGCCTTTCTTAAGTGCACCATAAGCAAATGACAAAGAGTGAGCCTACATTTATTGCAGTCAACTCCTATGAATAAGATTATTTTTGCTTCAGAAAACACCAACAAGACTGGCGCTCTTTGCAAAACTCACATGTAAGGGCTTTCATGACTCACTACTGTATTCTATCAATCACAGTACCAATCACGGCACAAAAACAGCTGTTTATTACTGTTTAGGTTTGACTACGAGGGGAAAACACTCAAAGCTTGTAATGAAACAACAGCGCGTGGTTGACAGATTGACTACTTTGAAGAATGAGATTTCCGGCAGGAAGCAGCAGCACCAGAAAGCTGAAAGGTACTGAAGCAAACAGGGATGGATTTCTAGTAATTTAATAGATTGATTACTTTTAAATGAATTTGAATAAACAGCAAACAGTGTTGGGAAAGTGAACTGCCTTTCACTGGGATTTAATTGTCTGGCCGAACATAAAACAACGAGTCTGTGTTGTTCTATACTGAAGTACAATCGACACTGCTGTGGGATAATAAGATAAGGTCCTGAAGCTGATTCAGTTGATGGTGTCCAAGGCAACCTTGTGGAGATGTAGTTTGTGTTTATCTGCAGTATCATAGAGCCTGTTAACAAAGACAGGCAGTCAACTTGAATGGCGGGGGGCCCTGAGGGTTTGCAGTCTGCAGGAGGTGCTGATGGGTGGAGGTTTGGGCCCCAGTGCAACACGCAGACACACACATACACACACGCACACACAATGTCACGCACTGTCAGGCACCCCTTGGCAGTGCTGTATGTACCATGTCAGGGAAGAGAAATGATCTGTGAATCCTGGGGGAGCAGTCAACTAATGTGCACTGAGCTCTGTGTCCCTGTACAACCTGGATAAGTGACATAAAAGGTTCCCCTCCTCTCCTCACGTCTCTCTTTTTCTTCCTCGACAGTCTCATTGGCCAATGAAGTCAGACATGTCATGTTTTTCTTTTTTTTTTCCCTCTGATGATACCTTAAAAACAGCTCAAATGTCAAAAGGATAACAGTATTGTCTATTTGCTACTTTTATCCCAGTATGAGATTAAATCCTCGCTACAGCATGTCTGAAAGCCACACCAACTGCAGCACTATGATTGTATATCATTAGCTAGCAACGTTACACGGTGGTGTTGTAGGTTACATTAGAAAAAGTCCCCTTTAGCAGCCTTTCCCATCTTCCATTATATTCAAGTTGGCTAACATGGCAACCAAAGTCACATTTCCTTCAGCCTATAAATTGTTTTTCCTGTAACATTTAATGTACCAGTGTTAATATGTGGTTGTTAAGGTGGTGCTATCCACCCACTATAAGATGTCCCGTGTGACCCGAACAGGGCTCCCTCGCTCACCTGTGCTGTGTTTATGTCCCACTTCTAGCAAGAAGAGAAGGAACACATCTTACACAAGTAGGAGACGCTCTGTTTAGCCAACAAGAAACAACAGAAGTGGACAAATATAAGCTAAGCAGCTAAAATGGTAAGAAGCCATAAGATCGGCGAGCTCTTTTGTACTTTTTCTCTCATTCTGAGATGACGATGGATCCATGCAGCCTCTCTCCACACCGACATTCATTTCAGTACAGGGATGAGGTCATAAGCAGTAACACGAAGGGACTAAATTTAATGTGAAACTAATAATAGTGATTGATATTTAATAGGAAAATAAGCTGAACTTTGGCACATGATTGGCAAACTTTTGGCTGATCACTCTGCCCATCCTCTGTCTCCAAGCTCATTGCATCTTGGGTCAGTACTACACTAATCATGAGCTTTCAGCCTAGGACGCCTTGCCCTTAGCTTCAGTCTTTAGCCAGATGGATCATTAATCCAAGGTGTTATTCCAATCTATAAAACGTTACCAAGTGAAGCGACCTCTAACATCTATGTGAGTAACTGTGTAACATCTGCACTGGTGGCATCACCTATAAGAGGAGCAGATCTATTTAGAAACCTAAAGAATGGAGCTTTCTTACATGTGTTTAACATTCTAAGAGCTTGTATTTAATCCCAAACCAATGATCGCTTCCGAACCTTTATAGGTTGCTTAATATCTAAGTGGTCAGAGATGAGATTTGAAACTCCAGTCACCGTGTAGCTATCGGATGTCTTCATGCCACCCCAACCCTAGCAGCTCCTAATGAAGACTATGTTTTACTTAAGGAACACTTATGCTTCAGATGGAAATCTACGCTGTAACTAACAATGTAAGCCCTGTTAACCCTACGCTGGTACCTTCCACGTAACCTGACGTCGATGCACCTCTACAATGACTCTGACTGGTGTGGAAGGTTATAGCATAGGGTTACATCAGAAGTTAAGTTTTGGAAGAAGAAGAAATCTTGGAGATAACAGTTGACAGTGAAGCCTGCATCACATGTGTCAACACAGATTTATAAACTAATAATCATGGCTGTCACCATTAACAGCGACGTATGCCTTAGCTAACAGTCGGTTATTATTACTGCAAAAACAGAAGAATGCTATGGAGTTCAGAGACAAGAACCAAATGTCTTTAACATTTAACATCCACCAAGCAACTATGTCTTTCTTCTATGTATTAAACGAAGCTTTTTCATACACCTCCATTAATTTGAGGCCGAAAAAGAAACACGGGGACCGACAGCAAGAAACACAAGAGAAGAGGTTCAAAGATGCAAAAGCATCACAGAGAAATGAGAAAAGAGAGACGAATATGATGAGAGACACACACGGGTGCCACCACTCTCTGTGTAGTCGGGTGACAAAGCGCCCCGCCCGAGGCTGCAGCCGTCATAAAAGCAGTAATAGAGTGAACACACATTTTCATTAGCTATTGATTCATTTCCAATTCTCCATTAATTTCGGGGGGCCATCACTGCACAGTGGCCTTTCTCCTCCCCAGGCTACGTTCCTCAGCTTCGCCTGACATAACCGTGGTAATTACTGCACTCCCGCCCTGCAAGCTGTTCACAGTCTCATACCGCAGTAAAAATTGAATGAGTATTCTGGAGGAAAATAAAGCAGACGAAAGGAAGAGAGGAAGAAAAAAAAAAACATTGACTGAAAGTGAGAAATCAAAGACAGCAAGGCTCTCACCTAAAGGCGTGCAGTTTGACAAAACAGAATTACAATGGGTGTGAGCAATTGCCATTGTGCTATTTCAGCCTTAATTGTCAAAGTGCTCGCTCTGTTTAAAGCTCCGGGTGTGCGCGCTGCAGCCGCTACACTCGGCACAAACTTTTTTCTCAGAAAACGAGGTGAGAGAAGAGGCGTGCAATAATAAGCGCCGGTGACTGAGACGATGGTTCAACGTCAAGTGAGACCAACCTTGAGGACAAAGCGCATACTAACTGAAGCATTATATACGTCTCTCGGATGGATACATGGATACTTTATGGGTTCATCACTCTAAAGAGCTAACAAATGCACGAGGATGCAGGTGTTGTGAGACAACATGAAGCAGAGGTTATGAGTCAGGTGCCTGGGCATTTCAGAGGAAGGTCAGTAACAAGCACGAGATGTGATAAAAAGCATAATAAAATGCGTAGAGCATGTGCGGAATGATGATACAAGTCTTACCTGAGCCAGGTTAACATCAGGAAAAGCATGAAAAACATTAAGAAAAGCAGGAAAACAGTTATTAGCACTCTTTTTTGACATGCTATAATAAAAACAAGTAAGACACAGTGTAACTTGCTGAAGTACTCAGATTACTTATTTGCTCCCACTAGCAAGTATCATAACATCTTATCAGTTACCTTTTTCAGATTTCCCAATCCAATCCCTGCTCAGTTTTTTTAAACGCTCTACTCGTTCCCAATATTTTCATTCTTGGACTACAGCAGGTTTGGGTGACTCACAGAAAAAAGCCATTTCAGCTCCCTTCCACCTCCCTTTACATCAACTTTTGTCTTATTTGTTGACTCCAGAGGGTTTGAATGTAAGTGAGTTCACGGCCTGAGCAGCGTGCCTGAGTTGACCATCTTAGGGATATCCCCACATACTGATATCAGTCTGGAGCCTGAGCTTTTGGCACTTGCTTTACACTGACTTCAACATTTGAGGTTTCGTACATATTAAAAATGTAACATCTGATAAAATTGTAAAACAAGTTGGTGAAGACAATATCACTAATACCACCTCACCGTGCAGTAAGCAAAGGTAGATATACGGTCGACTTATCTCTGGGCAAAAATTTACACCAGGAATTGAAAAGCGAATTTACGGAACTGTAGTACTAAAGTATTCTGCTGTGTTACTTTCTCATAAGGTAACGCTGCAGTCTAAAAGACAATAACTACAATGTAACAAGTTTCTCTTTAAAGTAACTTTCCTCAGTGTTGGCGCCAATAAATAGTGACATAAATGAATACAGTCAAACTCGTAAGGCCATTTTCTATTTCCTGCATCATCTTGTCTTCTCTTTTGGGGAAGAAAAAACCATGCAAAGTGGAAATCCACATAGATTTATAGACATGTTATAGTAAGTGGCAAACATTACTACGCTGCCATAACCTGCACAGGAGAGCACCACTGTTCGATGCACTGGAGGCTACACGGCGGTGCGCAGGGGGGAAAAATGAACTCTCCCAGGTTCATCTATCACACTAGCTGCCTCCCATGTTTCACAAAAGATGAAAAAATGGGGAAACAAATGGCAAAGCAAATCAATTACACGAAAAGGAATCATGTCACCTGTCAAATACACTCTGTTCTGTGCCATTCTGCCCCCCCCTCCTACTTCCAACTGCGCACATTTTCGAGATTGATTTTTTTAAAAACCTTATACATTATTAACACCCTTCATGCTTCATCAATTTACTGAGGTGGATTCTACCCCCACCCCCCCCTTCTCTTTCTCTTCCAATTTCAATGAGACAAAATCCAATAAACACTGTGTTTGTTCCTGGCATCTACGATTGTTTTAATCCAACATATTAACAGCCAGTGCCACATATGAAATTCAACAGGGAGCCCCTTCAAGCTCACAATAAGAGGAAGAGTGAGTAAGAGGAAAATCAAGCATCGAGCACCCTGCCCATCTAAGTCACTCATGAAAGAACCCCATGGTGTGGGCTTGAGAGGTCGAACAGACAGCACTAGTGTGGCTAACTGGGGTGGGGGGGGGCACAAGAGTTTTCATATCCGCTCAGATTTACGGTACTTGGAAGAAGGGTGAATAACGACAGTGTTGTCAAGGAAACAAGTGCCACGGCGACACCTTAATCTGGAGAAATATAATTGGAAAAGGAGTGATAAACATCTTCCTATCTGAGTGTGTGATGTAGTGAACGGTATTCGAAAAGGAAGCCGCCTGAGCACTCATTACTGGAGTTATTGTAAGAATAACACTAATGAATGCATATGGAAAGGCGTCCTCGGGGGCTAAAAGAAGGAACTCTGATGTTGAAACAGCCTTAAAGGGCTTTCTTCCAGGATAAAGTAAGGCTTAAAAGGCTTGCTGCATGATCATGCGTCGCATATAAATATGATGAGAGGCTGTGTAAATAGCACTTGTACAGAAAATGACTTCACAAAAACAAATATCGGATCTCGCGAGTGTACAGGTGCACGCCACACATGCTGTTTTACTTCCCTCTTTGGCTACACGCACCCAGTTTGAATCCACGACGCAAGCGAGTCACGCAGTAGGACACAGTATCATTAGCGACTCACCCTTCACAGATGAAAAAAGAAGTCATAAAGAACTCTGCGCAAAATGACATGCAAATAAGGAAGAACTCTAGAAATCTTTGCCATCTCTCACCAATTATCTTGTTAATTACAAGCCATTGTGAAGGGCTCCCACTGTCGACAGGCTCTCTGATTATACAGTGCATTTGTCCCCACTTTCCACAGCCTAATCAGTAATTACTACCTGCAGCTGCAGCTCAGTACAGAACGGGTTCGGCCATCTTGGGACAACAGGGAACACTGGGCAATTTAAGAGATCCTGGGCCTGCTAGTGTCAAACGTATTTACTTCGCTCAGCAGGGCTGAAGAAGTGAGGTCTTTGGCGGTCACACACATTAACAGTCAACGATTTTCACACCTCTGTAACGTGTGCTTTGCCTTAGTGCTTTAGCCACTACTGTATTTAATTTGGTGGTTAAGTTGACCGCAGTTACAAACTATCTCTAATTTACATTTTTACACAATGCAGTGGAATAAGCAGGAAGACTGCATTAAGTTTTTATCATTTGTTTTTTATATCAAACTGTTTTTGAATGGAGATCATTTCCATGTGACATAATTTGATTAAAGAGAAAAACTCAAAAGTGAGCCTCAAAGACAGATAACGTCTATCCAATGAAGTCAAATCAAGTTCTTTCTTTTTACAGTGTGCCGGAATAACATGGGTTAAAAAGAGCTGAAAAGATCACAAATTTACATTAAATTATCAATTATTATTTTTAAAAAATGTTATTGCGAATTGCACAAATGGACATTACAATAAAGAAGAACAAATTACAGCTAATTTGATTTGCTTGTCTGCTAAAGCAGTTAGCAACTCTTTAGCAATTAGCAAGATATCTAACACATTAGCTAACACAGATATCTTGCTAATTTTACTAAGGCAGATCATGTCATCATTTATTAGCAAACAATAAAAGTAGTTAGTTGTTGTGGACTGTTTCCACTAATTTAGAGATTACATGGCTCAAAATTAATCTAAATAATCTAAAACTTAATCGAACTTTCGTGTTTGATAGCTTTTTGCTATCTGATGCTAATGCTACATAAAAGGTTTTTAAAAACTGTTTATCTTGTGTACTTCTGGACCGGCAGAGTGATTATAGTCCTAACTCATCAACTCACAGCGATGGCTAGCTTGTCAAAGCAAAAAAAAACCAAAACAAACCAAAACCCCAAACATAAACATAAACGAAGAAAAAACTTTATTTAGAACGGATAAGCATGGCAAAAATAGCATCTGTACTCAGATCTTAATTTAATAATTGTCTTGAGTATTAAAAAAAAACTAAGAGTATACTACTTTTTAAAACCTTTTATAGCATGTGATAGATGTTAATTTGCAGATTTGAAGCAATTTACTGAAATTTTTAATTGAAATTTTACTGCACATTTTTTCTTGAAAGGCACGAAGATAATTGCCTCAGTTTGACTAAATATATTTAGAAAACTTTGGGGGTTGAAGTTTTTAAATACTTTATGCTTCTTCCTGTGGCTTATTTTCTGCAGTTTGAGGGTTTTAAAATGCTGATATAAAGCAGCCGTAGAAGACCAGTCATGCTCTCACTGTGCTTATGACAGCAACTCTGCCTTTTGCCTCCGCTGCACATAAAGGAGTGCAACTTCTGTATGATCCCTCTAGGCGTCTGCACATAGGGAGGCCCTTAGGCTGTATTAAACTGCCATCTCTGTGTCTATATTCCTTAGGGCAAACTATAATCTGCCACTGGCTGCTTTTTGTTTAACATGCACTGTAGATATATTCCTGACATTTACAGGGTTAGGTACTATTTTCAAAGTGACTCTGAATAGAACTTAACCTTTTCCACTGTAACGCCAGTTTTTGGTTGTTGTTTGTTTGTTTTTTGTATTGTTTTACTTTATTGTGTGCCTGTGAAGAACAATTTTGGCCATTTTGGTAGTTTAGGACAGCAGCATCTGTGGAGAGCACCAGCTTCACATGTGGGGGTTATAGCGGTGAGTTTGCAAGAGAAGTTCTTGTGATTGGGATGCCAACAAACTAGCACATTAAAAATACTCAAAAACCAATACTGGATGGGACTTAAAGCAAATACAGTTGTCTGAGCCTCCAGCTCATGTAGTAAAACACATTTCTCAGGGAGATAGCATAACCTTCTTTCCCATTCTGTTCCTGGCTTTGCAGGTCACGACCCATCCCACTCCACCCACAAGCACCTTAGAGAGGAAGACTCGCTCTCTAGTGGAAGGCAATACATATAAATGGAGCTTCTCCTTTAAAGCGGCGGTATGGAAGAAGATCACTTTTGATATCAAAGGTATGTGGGGGGGGTCTATTTGACTGCCACAAAAGGCAGGAAAGCTTGAGGAAGGTGTTGGATATGATCACTCAGACCAGAAGGCTCCAGTCATGAGTTATGGGAGAAGAGTCTGGCCTTCATCGTTCCCATCTTCTCTAAGCAGCAGAGATCCGCCTGTCTTTGAAATACGGTACAGTTTCAGTTCCAAGTAGGCTACGTCATGCCATTTAGCCGGGACTGTATTATGATGCTGTGACATGCTAGTGAAAGTCAACGTAAAACCGAGGCTCTCAAACACTTCAAACTCTTGAGGTGCCAGTAAATAAAATAATATTGTCTGAGCGGAGCTGATGCACAGGCATTGATGCATTCAGCTGTTTATGAATAAGCGTGCCATGTGGCTAGTCAAACAGGAAACAACCTTGCAACCTTCAGAGGTCAGAGCTACACTGTCAGCCTATTAATCACTGCTGTGTCTTGCTCCTCAGGACAGACTGGCTGGGCTCAGTGTGTTTAGTGATCCCTGTCAGATTTGACATCTACCAAACAAGCTCACTGCCTACATATCTGCTCCATCGGAGGTGAAATCCCTAAAAAGATAATTGAGTTACCTCAAGATGAGCTGCTGGGTGTCTGTTTAGGCCAAAAACTATGGATGACCAGTGGGGAAGTCAATTTGGCAAGTAAATATATTGTTTTGTTCTACCTGATATTCGCATTCAATCATTTGTTGTATCCTGGGCAAACTTGATACATATCTGACTAAACTGGACAAACTTTAATGCAGTCAATGCAACCAACTTATTAGGTATCGAGTGATAGTAGTTATTTTCTTACCAGATAAATCTTTACTATTGCATGAGCAGGAGCCACATGTACAAGTTGAAGCACTCTGAAAGTCCGTGCATCTTTCACTCTGTGCCGCATTAATGCATCAAAACCAATGCCATTCATCACATCAAGTCCTAAATTCTTCGGAGAATTAGCAATGAGGATTCCTGTGCCATGGTGCACTACCATAACCTCCTGAACGCTCTAAAGGCGAAGGCGGTGATATGAAACCGACTAGTTTGTATAAATCTCCGCCCGCCCTTCGTGTCTAAAGGCAGAAAAGTTTACACCTTTTCTGAAAGAAAAATCTCATTCATGGTGGTAACAAGACTCTGTTTCAGACAGTGTCATGCAGAAGATTTTGTGATGTTGCACTCGTCTGGGTGTATGAAAAGCGACAGAAGTGTGAAGATTGCATACAGGCAGTCACACACTGGCCTGAGCAAAGCGAGTGTTCATTTTGAGATTACTGTAAAGTCCAGCATGTGGTGAGGAGATTTTAGATGTTGTTTAATGGTTTGGTGTGTGCTTAAAAAAAAAAGAAGTGCAAACTTCATCAGGAGTGATAAAAAAAAAGGTCAAAAAACATTGGGAACTCTCTTTTCACCTGGATCACCTGGAGACTTCCAGAAAGCATGTAATGTCTATTTATAAATAAATAAAAATTGATTTTCTTAAACACATAAACTAGTTTTAGGTCCAGTGAATCCTCCTAAAAAGTGACCTTTTCTCTCTTTGAGTGAAACTAATCCCCAGTTTCATAACAATGAGGCTGGACTATTACAATTCTCTGCTATCTGATCTACCACAACAAGCAATGAATTATCAACAGCTTAGTAGAACCAGTAGGAGACTCGTCCTCTGTCCTGTTAGTTTGCATATTCAGTGGTCTTGTCTTGTATATATGTGTCAGATGCTTACAGGGTGTGAACTTGTACAACCCTTTAAGTCCTCTGGCACAGGTCTGCTAGTTGCTCCAAAGTGCAGAAAAATAACCTGTAGGGAAGCAGCTTTTAGGTTTTCTGCTCTGACTGACAGACTGCCAGAGGACATGACAGCAGCCGCATGTGTCCAAACCTTTGAATACAAATGTAAAACGTACGTCTTTAGATTGGCTTTTGATTAACGATCCTCAGTAGGTATGTATTTGTTTATTTTACTTTTTTCATATAACGAATATCATGAATGTAAATACAGTTATAGTTATTGTAATTATAGTCATGATGTTAAAACATACCTCAATTCTTCCTCTTATACTTATATTTATACAGTGTTTGTTCTGTCCACTGTTTAAAGCTGTTTCTATTTCCTCATGAGCTGATTTATGCTCCTTTTCCCAGAGTATCACACTACCTGCTTTACTTATCTAGCATTTATTGACTGATCATAGTAAGCTGAATAGTATTCTTTTAAAAAAAAAAAAAAATATATAACAGGTTTTTTTTGTTTTGTTTTTTTCAGCTCAGTTGGACAACATAGCAGGCCTTTAAAGCACAGAGATGCTTTCTTCATGTGCCTGTGTGCAAAGGTGGAAATCTGGGCAGAGTGGAAGATGAAGTAATGGGAGAGGGATGGATAGAGGGATGGATAGATGAAGAGGAATGACAAAGGGGAGGGAGATCATACGCTATACCTGCAGCCCTTATGGGTGTGCAGGTATAGCATACAGGGGGATGGGGAGGCAAAGAAGTGTGGCAGGAAGACGAACGCTGGATGGTGAGATGGGGGGATGACTGGATGGATAGATGGAAGTGGAGAGGAGAGGAGCGAGAATGCTTCAGTGGCTCCACTTGACAGCTGAGTGAGAGGGGAAGCGGAGTGGCTACTCTATGTAATTTGTTAGCGGGTCCATGATGCATGCAGGCATGATACCACACCATGCCTGGCGAACACAGCACAGACTAGAGAGAGAGGGAGAGCGAGACCGACAGACAGCAGAGAGGAAGGAGGGAGGAAAGGGTTTGACAGATCAGGGTACATCAAGGAAAAGATCAGGTGTGGAAAGAAAGGGGCTAAATATGGAGAACTGCACCCAGCCTCAGTGTTTTCAACCTCTGTCAGCTGGGTGAGACTGACCGGCATCCCTGTCTTCTGTCTAAGGCAGGGCTTGCTTTTGCATAACGGCATCTCTATCTTCGCAACAATGTTTGAAATCATTGTCTCTGCGCTATCTCAGCAGCAGCTCCTTCTCCTGTGTTGCAAGGCAGGTGCATCACGTCTCTGCATGAGCCACTCCGGATGCTTCGCAGACACAATTTTCCTGGGCTTATCTGTGACTCTGAATAAAATGACACAAATCTGGGCATCAGCCCGCTAATAATGACGCCACGTTGATGTGGGACCTATTTTGTGTGTGTTTGTGTGTGTGCGCGCATCAGAGTGTGTTTGCGGCTTGTTGACGTGGGACTGATCCAGGATGCCATGGCAGCTGTCTGCTATAATTACCTGGGAGCATGATCACACATAGACAAATGCACCCACACACACACACACACACACACACGCACACACACACACAGGTATATCTCTGCTGATTACCTCATAAGGCGAGGTTTGTCTGATTAGCTTCCATATTTACACCAAAGACTTGTTATTAATGAACATGTGCTCTGCGTTTCGCTCCACTATACTTTGTTACTCTGAACATTTGGAAGGCAATCTTTGACAATGTTTGAGGAGCATCACTGATTAGACTACAAAACCCTGTTTTGATTGAGAAAAACTGTTTGCTGCATGTTTATCATTTTCAATTTGAGTATGAGGCTTTATGGCTGTTTGTCATACAGGAAAATGGGGAGTGAACGGAGGGCGCCCGGCATGCCACCACAGACACCTCGGAGGAACACTGACATTAGCAGACATTATTTCTGGGGGACACGTCTATGAGACTGAATGGCTCCATCAAGCGAACGCGGTCTGCAGTCTGACACATGGACACACGAACACAAGGTGCAATCCCAACCACGGTTCTTAGCCCACACCTTTTTTCTGCCCGATATTTGCATAATGAAACGCGCTGTTATTTATGTGTCATCAGAGACTGCAGGACCTGAAAATGAAGTGCTGGTTAGCTGCGTAGATCTCTAAATAGATCATCAGGTGCCCACTATAATGGCTGGCATACTACAATGAAGCCTTTTTTCCATTCACCTCCCTTGAATTCTATCCATTTGGGGGGGAACCCATCACACTGTGCTGATACACATGCATTTAATAGTACTGCAGCACCATTTGTTTCATAAGAGAATGACAAAAGAGCTGGGACGACGCAGTTCCGTGATACAGATTGGAAAAATTGACATTAAAAGAAGAGACGGGGAGGTGGACAAATTCAGGGAACAAAGGAGTTTTTAAAAAGAAAAAAAGAGGGCAAAGTGCAACAGAGCAAGACGGAAAGGAGCTGAGCGGCGTAAAATGTTGCCTGGGGAGGTGGCATGGGGGGACGGTGGCTAGCAAGGCAGAGGTGATGTGGCTGCTCTGTTTTCTCCAGTCATGCCTGTCAACGTTCCCTGGAAAGCCTGTTTTCCAAATCACAGTGGGGTCAGGTGTGGAATGCAAATGGCAGGCTGCCGGTACCTGCGTGTACACTGAGACCTCGAGGGCCACCATTTAATGAGCTCACTTTAAAGTGTTAATGTGATAGGGACACACGATGGCTGAGTGATTAGTCACAGCCCGTCTGATGGGTGCTGCTTAGCAAGAACTGCACTCAAGTTGCCAGCAATTTGTTAACAATCTGACGAGTTGATACACAGAAATAAATGCAGTGAATGTATTAAGTAAGATTTAGGTTTCATTGAGTCTACAGCTACGCCGGCCCTGTCGCAGATACATGGACAGGCTTACTTTAAACCAATTGCCAATGTTAGAAGGCTTAAATAATCACAAGGATACCATGAGAATGACTTCAATACTGCCAATCCTGCCAATTGGATTTGCAATATTCCACACAAGCGTGTCACCCTTGTGATGGGGCTGGATGGTAGGTCATTAAAATACATTTAACTAGTCACTGTAAACAATGACCTGCTTTTGGGGCTAAAGCAAAAGTAAGGTGGTCAGAGTCATTGCAATTCATCATCTGGTGATCATGAATACAAAAAACAACAATGTTCTCACAGTAGCATATGGAAAATAAGGAATATTTAATCTCTGTCTCTACTGAAGGTCTGCACAAAATTTTATCGATCCTGTTCTGATGAAAGGGCCGCATCAACTGCCCAACTTACCCAGTAACCAGAGCCGTGCTGCTGGCGTGGATAAAAACAACTAAGGTACAGTATATTCCACCCAGAATGAGATGGAATGAGCAGTTCATCTCCTAGTGTTTTCGCTCCGACTACGCTCGGCTGATCACACAGCAGACCCGGGGTTGGAGGGCTATACGTGCAGAAAAAGAGTGTAAACACCGGGCTTTGTCTCTGTGGGTACGCCTACACAAGGAGAGGAGGATTTCTTTCCCTCTAATCCTCCCGTTTACAAGAGCAGCTACTTTCCAGGGCCATTGTGGACGGTCGTCTCCCTCCATTTACTCCCTGCATGGCACTCATTTCAGCTAGTTTAACGCTGCCTGGGTTCCAGGGGGAAGGATTAGGACGTGACGCGAGCCGGCGAGTGTGGAAACAACATTGACTCCGGACCCTTCTGTCACTCCTCTCTCCTCCCTGAAGGGCACCCTTGTGGACTTTGTGAAATTTTCCACATGGGTTTATGCTTATTATCTGTGCAAGCGTGTATTCTTAAACCAATCAGGAGGGCTTCATCTGCAGCAAGAGGGGAGCAATCTTGCACTTTACTACATTCAGAGGCCTCGCCTTATTCTGTTTACTCCTATTAGCTTGCCTCCCCCCCACCCCCACCCCCTTTCCATGTAGAGACCTGAATGCAAATTTGAGGAATTAATTTTCTCTCGTTTGTCTGGTAAAACCCAGACTTTTCGATGAAGGAATGAAGGAATCCAGACTGTAATTAGCTGCATTTGCTGGCAGTATGAAATGCCAGTTCCTTTGACTTAAAAAATGCAAAGACATTTAGTTCAGTCAGCCTTTTCAATGTGTGATGAGCTCAACAGGACAGAACTAAAGTCATATAAATTCAATAAAGTGTGCATAGTTTCCTTAGAAGTAGGCCTTCTTGCAAGTCAAGAATTCCAGGCACACATTTCCTTCAGTGTTTTCACCTTGTGTAAATGGTATTTCCCAAATATTTAAGGATTTTATGGTAAGGGGAAGTAATTTCTGTTTTATCTGCACAACCTGTGATGTATTTGTGCTTTCTGGTGGAATACAAGCACACGGAATAAATGCCTTACCTACACCAAAAGAAGTGTGAAAGGGTCCAGAGACCGTGGAATATCAGGGAAGTTCTGCAACTTATAGCGACGTCAGATGAAGTAACCACTGGTGACGCAAAGTGACCTGAGAGTCTACCAGGTTAAACTAGACTGAGGCGAGTGATTAAGATGACTAACAACAGGAAATAAGATTAGACTGGAAACATGGAGAAATGGTAGCCATTTCTCTCCGATTCCAATATTTATGCTGGTGGTAGCTCTATATTTACCGTAATGCCACAAGGACACAAAGGACATGTTGGAAATTAATCTTCTCATCTATCTCTGCTCAAAGCAATTATGTATATTCCCCTAAATGTCAAGTTTTCATTTTAAATCATAGATTAATTAGCTTCAATTCCAGGATTTAATTCTTGCATAAAAGTCCAAACAAGCTAAATATCTCACCTTCTTTTGTCTTGACCATCTCCCGAACTGTTTACACCAATTTGCAATAAGCCAAACTTGTCCCTCTGGCGCATTTCTGGCCAGCTATATACATATAATGATGGAAGCAAATCATAATGGGCTGACTCCATGTCCAGAGATGGATAGATGAACTTGATCTCGCCCCCCTAAACTCTCCAAGCTCTTCAACCATATGGTGGCAAGGAGTCATGTTGAGACAATGGTGATGCAGTGAGAGTTTAACGGGGAAATCCCCTCCCCCAGCGCTGACTGATGTGCAGCAAAATGAGTCAGTGGATTACCCGCCTTCACGGAGCTCACAGTGGAGGGTGAGGCTAATGGCACGTCACTTATTGAAATGGAGCAGCGTAGGTTAACCCCACACATGGGTCGACATCTTTTCATTTACTCTGCACAGCTAACCAAAAAGGCGATTACCACGGGGAGGAAAGCCATTAAAATGCTGACCTTTTCCCTTTGTGAAGATAGCTGTGCAAATGTGTGTGTGTGTGTGTGTGTGTGTGTGTTTATATATATATACACACGTTTGTGTGTGCGTGTGTTGGCTAAATGCCATAAAAGCTTGCATTACCTTAGTTAGCATGATTGAGTATTTGCAGTTTGATGAGGTAATGGGCAATCTGTCATTTTAGGGAATGAGTACAAGTATGTGAAAGCACATGTGCACAGTATCAATGATTTCAGTGTTTACTGTATGACCCTGCAGAGGAAATAAACCTGTGTGATTCCATGCAACCTTTTCGTTGTCCCTCTTGTCGGTTCTGCAAAGTCTACTTTCTCATATAGCTCAGGCTTCATTAGTCCAAAATGCATTTTGGAAAACCAGAAAGACGCAAACCAACAGGTTGCACTTCATCTACAGCTGGAATTCATTTTGATAAATCACTGCCCAGCAGCTTGATTGCTTATTTTTCATAAAATGCCATTAGCAATTTCTGGCTGGCATTGTCCACTTGTATTCAAAACGAGCTGGTCAAAGGTACAGCCAGTGTCCTTTTGTGAATAAATCACTCAGAAATGTCCTAATTAAGTCTGCCACGCACAAGGGGAGAAAAACCCACTGAGAAAAAAAAAAATCCAATTCCTTCTCTGAAAAGCGGAACAATGACAGAGATGGCCGGGCCCTGACTGACAAAAGGAGAATTCACAACAGCTGAGGCGCAAAGGCATTCTTTTTGACTTCCTATTATGTTTGTACCTTGGAGATGTTGGGATCTGATTTTCCAGCACGCTGTTCTGTTCCAATCTCCCTCCATTCACTCGCACATCAGTCCATTATCGTTAAATATGCGTTTGATTTCCTCACAATACACTCGCGCCGCACAATGAACGCAGATGTGGAGAGTGAAAGGAGAGAGAGAGAAAACACATTAAATAAATGGCCTATGAGTGAATGACAACAATAAACATATTTGCTTGGAGCAATGAGCAATGTTTATAGTGATAAATGATGTGTAGAGGTGGATCGGCCCAGATGCACTGCAGGATTCCCTGACGGCTAGAAACGGAGCCGGGCGGGGAGAGGGCGGAGGTGAGCGGAGGGTAAAACAGGTGACGAAAAAGACAAAACCTGCGGGGCGATGCTTGTCAATATTTAAATTCTAAATGTTGTGCACGGTTTTAAGCAAATATCTCAAATATATATGATTCAGTGACTGTCTGCTACCTTTTTGTGATAATGTATTCTAAATACTGGCATGATGGTATTTTATTACCTCCACCTGCATTCATGTTTTTTATGTGTTTTTGAAGCATTCGTCTGAATGCTAAAGATGAAAAAGTACAACTTTAATAAAAGGATCAGTGTTGCTGCTTTACCAGGTGTAACAATTAAGTTTAACATCCAGGCATCCATGAAAACAAGTGATTTCCCTCTCAGTGACTGAATTCCATGTTTGTTTGTTTTTTTGCATTAAGCGACTGATTGCGAGCAGATGCAGTAACCAACGGGTCATCCCGTTGGTTACCTCAACCTCTGGATAACCACTTTCAAACACAAGGTGATTGCACAGGTTGCCTTGTGGAAGGCAATCTGTCTCCAAACAATCGCAGTCTGACTCAGACTGACTGTAATCACTCTCAGACAGATTGTTGAATGTTTGCAAGTGACGGCCAACTAATTTATAAATGCCAACCAGTTCAGTCAGCTGAGATCAGTCCACACCAACGAATACACCTTGTCTGTGATGCATCTCTTTGCAGACTCAACTGGTTGCCAACTGGTGTTGTTGTAGTTATGGTTATGTTCCGATATAAAAACAAGGTTTCGGAGCGCCTACCTCGTTTTGCAGTTAATCCACTGCTTTGCAGCAACTACGTCACTGTTTGTAGAAGAGGTTTTGGTTGGACTGTGAATGTAGTAGTTAATCTCTATTTCTGTTTAATGTTAACTTCTGTGTTATGTGTAACAGATTTTCAACAGGCGGCAGCAGCAGATATGTTATTTTCACCTATTTATCACAGGGAATTCAATTCAATTCAATTTTATTTATATAGCGCCAAATCACAACAACAGTCGCCTCAAGGCGCTTTATGGAATTGTCCTATCATCATAAACGGTTTGGATGTAAGCAGGCTGACTCCGTCTTATTGCCACTTTATCTCAATCTTGACCCACCAGAATCGTTTTGAAGACTGAAACTGACTGAAAGTGGTCGCAAACCTGGTCCCCGTCTTTGAAGCAACAACTGAAAAAGAAAACAAGATCATTACACACACTTGCCATAATTTTGATCTGTACAACCTATTAGGACAACTCACACTCATCCAAAAGACTGTTCGATTGGGTAAAGACAGAGACCTAATAAATTAGGCAACTATTACTCTGAATTCAAACCCAAACTTTAACCAGTAATGGCACTTGTGCTTTTTAATCAATGATCCAGCCATATTTTTATTATTTGGGCTTTCAGATAAAGTGGAAGCATGAACTCGAAGCTTTATCTGTAGAGCAGAAGAGGCAGGCTTTAGAAATCTCTTCCTATCTTTGCCTATCTTCCCCTCTCTTTAGTGATATGTCAACTTTTCCACTTCAACCCGGCATAAAAAATATACTCTCTTTTGTATGTTTCTTCCATTTCCACTCAGGATTTTGTACGTGTGAAAATGATGGTACTGGTGGATGAAAGCCAAAGGTGTACATTCAGCAGCAACCGCTTTCCTTTCTGTTTGTCTGCAAATGTTTGGTTGAGCCCAGAAAACAGGGCATATCATGTTGAATACAAACACAGTAACGGAGAATGATCTCACAAAATGTTTTAGGGATCATAACACGTCAGACTTGATTGCCACATTCTGATGTCAGTCCCTTGAAATCAAAGAGCAAGGGTTTCCTCCTACTCCACTGTTTAGCACTGACAAACAACGACAATGGGAACAATATATTATAGAAGAGGATGTCAAGTTTCCCGGTGACAGCAGCCTCTATAGACTTGAATTCAGCGTAGCTCAAAGACAGAAAAAAACTCTTGACATCCTTTTACGCTTTACCTCTTACTTTTGAAAAACAGACACTCGAACGAGTCCTCCGAGGCTGCTGAAAAGAACCCTGGGAAACGTAGGAAAATGCTAAATACAGAATGAGTAAACAAGGCACGTCGAGGGAAGGTTATTACAAACGAGAAAACATGTTCCCGCTCGCCCAGTTTCACTTCTGATTCCCTCCCGGTCGCAAAAAGTCTCGTGTTACTCTAACCTCCGGTGAACCACGGGTCCATTAAACCCATTCAGAGACACGCACTGTGGGAGAAACAGATCGACACGTGCTGCGGCGCTGGGTCACTTACCCAGATTAGAAAGTAATGCCTGTCTGTTACTGCAAGATACTCAGGACCTCTGGGACTTGTGTGTTTGTGTGTGGAAGAGAAAGCAGATATGACATACAGGTAGAAATTCAAGGAAGAAAAGTTCATATGATAAATATAGGAACCAGAGACCACACACTTCAAACACACTTACACACACCGCCCGACATGGCTCTGGATCAAGAGGGGAGGCTCATCATCACCCCCGCACCGTGAGATAACTGTGCAGAAAAGCCAGGGCACTATGGGTAATGCTGCTGATTAATAGCATTCAGCAGACATTAAGGCGCTATGATTATCTCTCCCGCTATGCTAATTATTGTGGTGTCGCTCTGAGGGGTAGTTCTTTTTCTTTTTCCCCCCGCCAACATCTTTCCTCGCACGGGTTCGCTCTCTCTCTCTCCCCCCCTGCATCCGATATCATTTGTTATCAAATCATCAAAACTGGCTTTTATCAGCCAAATCACTGATGATTAAGTGAAGCAATGGCTGATGACTGACAAAACACTACTAGATGAAGATATTATTAGCCGGATTGGCAAATCTCTGTTTAGATATTTTTCCTCGAAACAAATCTCCCTCTGTCTCTCTTTCTTTGATTTTCTTACTCGATCTTTTTTCATTACATAAAAATTAATTGGACTTGCTTATACTAATGTGGTAAATGGCCAGCTGAGAGCCTGTCAAACAGGTGTCGGATCTGCTGGGAGGTACGGCAGCTTGAGCGAGTTTAAGTCACAACATATTGATTCTTCTCTGACAAAGCTGGAATGGCACAAAATATTTGAGTCTACCAGCAATTAGACAGGCTGCTCTTATTGTTGCGTTGCTGAGACTGTTGTCCAGAAATGCGTCTGGCAGCAGTCGCTGTTGCTATAACAAATCCCGACAAACTTATGACAAGCTGTAGCGACAGTATAAGGGACATTACTTATTCAAAAAAAACACTGAAACATCTGTATTTATGCACAACAAACACATTTACAGCCTGACTTTCATTCATTTTCACCTGTCAAATTAAAGAAAACATTTAAATTACTTTTATTACCATAACTACACATAATTTAACTCCATAATGCCGCCTTGCTTTTGCAGTAATACTTGCGTTTAGATTTAAGCTTGTTAGCTGGCCATACTAACATGTGCAGCTTAGATTGGAAAGCAAAGAAAAGACCAGTTTTGCTCATGCGCAAGCAACAACAGTCCCATACATAGTGGTTCAGCATAATAATTACTTAGTCTCCAAAAGTTGATTCTGTTCATCTGGACGTAGCGTTTTTGCGTCTCCAAAAGTTGATTCTGTTCATCTGGACGTAGCGTTTTTGTGGGAGAAACGTTTCGTCACTCATCCAAGTGACTTCTTCAGTCTCAGCTGACTGCAGGTTTCCCCAATCTTATAAACAGTACATTTGCATAACGACTGAAACCAGCCCACTGAAGGAACAATGGGCTGGGAGGGCAGTTCCTTAATCTTAATTATGCAAATTCTCATGACCATTGATCAACAACCACTGACCAAAACCCACTGATCAAAGCCCACTGATCAATGGCCATGAGTACCATTCACAGAGAGTTGGGGAATGGCTGGGGAATGGCTGCAATCACATCAAAATAATTACTTAGCTTATAATAAAATCCATCGAGTCTTTATAACAGGTGAGAACATCATTCACAGAAAAGCTGTGGATCAGTGCTCAAATAAAAGACAGCTGAAAAGTTACTGAATTGGAGAAGTGAAAACGCTGGACACGAGGAGGTGGGTGTGCATGTGTGTGTGCGTGTGCGTGTTGCGTGTGGAAATTGGATGCCAGACATTGCAGATCCCCATGCTGCGATAACACACACTCGCTGCACACATCACGGACACATGCTCACAAGTCGTGATAGTTCAAAATGAGAAAACACTGAACTCTAACTTAGATCAAAACAAACCTGCCAAATCAGAAAGCGATTTGGATTTAAAGCTAAAAAAGAAAGCTCGGTGCTCAAATCTGATGACTGGCAGGGCCTGTGAAAAACTCGACAGTCTTATTGACTTTCTCCCGAGTCTGCTTGTGACAACGCTGCTGTCACTGTGAGACAAGGCAACATTTTATATTTCACCAGAGGCGAGCCTGATCTGTGGCGCTAACTCAGAATGCCAAATGTCTTGAAATGAGCTCAGGCGACAAGCGAGCACACCCCCTGGTTGTTTCAATCACCGTTCCAGGCACAGTCTCGTCTCTCTCGGGGTCTCTTCTTCCTTGGTGTTTGAAAATAAAGATGATTTACGGGTAAGCTACTGGGGCTGCTCTCTGAGAGGAAAG
>VUQG01003853.1:15223-26313 GCA_015106755.1 Etia nguti
GCCCTTAGTGATCCACCCCTCCACCCCTCCCCCGGTAATTAGCGTAAGACAATTATACATGCTTGGCTTAACCATTTCCCCCTGAAACATGAGCGCGGGTTGCCACCCTTGCCTTCTGCACCCGATGAACGCCCGCTGTCTGCGATTGACACTGAAAATTCAACAGTCGCAAGAGATTTCAAAATAGTGGAGTGAGTTAGTTCTTTTGGAAAAAACCAAAAAGCAAAACAAAACAATGCGGGGCGATCATCATTTCCCACAGGGATTGCGAATGCCAGTGTTGAGAGAACAAATCCAGATGACAGGCTGACCTGTCTCCTGCTTTCATGTCAGCGAAGAAAAATCTATTTTTGTAGGTTTATTTTCTTATTTGTTGGTGTCTTCTTGAGCCAGGGGTCAGCGCTGTGTAATGGCTGAGGTATCACTAATGTGTTGCAGACTTGTCCTGTCTAACGAAACATGACACACTGTGTTGGTGTGTGTGTGAGGGTTGTAAGCGAGAGTAGCTGCTCAGTGCAGTCAGGCCATTTTGTGCAGAGTCTGCTCTTCCTGTAGGCCCCAGCAGGGGCTAGGCCTCTGATTCAAAGTGTGTGTGTGTGTGGGACAAGCACAGCTGCTGCAGGGGCCTTTACAAATGTAAAGAGGCTGTCAGTGTTTGTTTCATCAGGCGCACAACTGATGAGGGCCAAGTTGAAAATCCATTGCACTGTGAGTGTGTGCGTCGAGCGCGCACAAAAAGAGGAAACAAAAATAGAGAGCAGGGGCAAGAATGGGGGAGTGCAAAGGCACAGACTCTCCCTCCTCCTTCCTCTCTTTATCCCCCCCCCGTCTTTCGGCCTCGGTCTCTCGCTCTCTCTCTCGTTCTTGAGCTGTCCAAATGAAATGTGGGCCTCATGTAGGACCATGAAGAGAGGGTCACAGGGTTGTTTTTTCACCGTGCCTGAGCCTCAGTGCGGTTCATTTAACCTTATGTTTCAATGCAAATTCTCCTTTCATGAGCTCTCTTCTCCTCACGTGTGCAACATGGCAGGGTTCACTTTCCAACCCCTCTGTCACTATGACTACGGGGGCAAAAGCAAAGTGTACCGTGGCAAGAGTGACATTTTACTGCCTGTTTATTTTACTGTTTACTACAGTTGCGTTCCACGCAACCGCTTCTGTGAAGGTGCTTTCCATATATTTTAGCTGTTTTTCCACGAACACGAGGACGTGCGGGGTAAGGTTAGGATTGAAATGGCAGCATTTTTGTTTTTTTTCCAGGGACGGGATCGAATGAAAGAAATAGAGGGGGGTTCTTTTAATCTGAAACTATCATTACTCTCCTTTATTGTTTTGTTTTGTTTTTACATTCACCAATAGGGGGGCAAAATAAAATCTGGGCCTGCTTTTATTACATTGCCAGGTTGTAACAGCATGGCATAAAAGTAACTGCCAGCAAAATATAAAAGTCCTCACGGAGATTACCGGCGGTTTGCACACAGTGGAAAATGAAGGAAACAAAATCATGACTTTGTGCGCTGCTTGCACTCGCAGAGAAATCAAAGCCTAAAAAAATAATAATAATAAAACATACAAGACACAGCCATATGTGTCTGGAGCTGAAGTTGGCAGGTATGTGAACATCACCAGGCGTTAGTTAATGTGTTCCCGTCCGAACAGTTGTGTGTTGAAGCAGAAGAGAAGAAGAAGCCTTCCCACGCTGCAGGCCCAGCCTCACATCCCTTTGGCCTCATCCTTCCTCTCACAGGGCCTGCTAACTTGACGAGCGCTGCCAGAAAGATCTCTGGGAGTGAAGTTGGCTAGCCCAGCCTCATTTTAATCCAATCTTCTTCTTCTTCTCTTTTTTTTTTTTTTTTTAAATTTTTTTTTTTTTTTTTTTTTTTTTTTTTAAAAAGAGGGGAAAAATAAAATGAATAAATATATTTTATTCATGTTATTTACATATTAAAGCCTTCAGCCAATCAGGACAAAGTTCTGCCATCACAGAGGTGGTTCCCTATTGGTGGAGCTGGAGGAGAAAGTCTGCAGCTCCGGAGTCATAACTGCAGTCGCCAAGCTCGCGGCAGGTTATGTCATCATGTGACACAGTGACACTCTGCAGCACCAGCGGACATCAGACAAATCTTTAACCAGCATGCATCACGGCAAGCCAGCGCTGCACAGCCGATCATGTGGTCGCCCGTACTACAACATATGTCCAACAGGCCCAGAATATCTTTGCCTTAAAGGGCTTCACTTTCTCTGACATCCACAGTCAGACTGAACAGTCACACAAAGGTGGCCAGCAACTCGATAAGCTTTCAGTCTAGTTACGAGTGAGTTCACACGAGCTGTTACAATCCGCTGGGATCATGTGACCAATTGGAAAAACACAAAGATATAACAAACACTATACAGTTGCTGTGGTTCAAATAGAAGCGTGTGATAGGAAAAGCACTGGATAAACAGCATTTAAATCCAGGAACTAACAGTGGGGGCGGGACCTGTGTAATTAAAGCTGCTTTTCCTTATTTTCTGTCATATATACATATAATGTTAAAGCAGTCAATGCTAGGGCTAAGCAATTTATCAAGTGTGTAGTGGCAACATCACCGTCTTTGGAACAAAAGGTCTGGAGTTCAAATCCCGGGTAGAGCAAGCATTCAGGCCATCCAAGCCTACCTTGGAACATGAGCGAGGTAGGCATGGAAGCTGTCCCGGCTTAACAAGCTCTGTGTCAGGTGTTGCCAGCACACACACTGATGGGAAGAGGGTTACTCTTTGCACTGTGTGACATCAGAAAGCGAGGATAACCCCGATGTGGTCACCACGGAGGATAAACACATGAGCCCCAAACAAATCAGTAGCTAAACTACTGCAGCAGAACGAGGAATTGAAAACAAAATGAGCACAAGTCTCCTTTAATAGACTTGTCATGGCAGCACGAGTGTATACGACTATAATTACAACTGTGTATTGCATTAAATGAACGCGTTGCTTCGCTGTATTCTTATGATGTGTAAAACAGCATTAGCATTATTGTTTCCCCGAGGCTTTTTGACTGTCTGAGTACAAATGAAAACATAATTCTAAATGGTAAGTAGGCTGCCTTGCAAATTTCATAAAACATATAAAGCATTTAACCCTAGAACACTAACGTCGGTTTATGTTCACCCACGCGATGAATAAATATCACTTGGAGGTAATTTCCAAGGGAATTTAT
The DNA here is from genome assembly GCA_015106755.1 of Etia nguti. NCBI lineage: Eukaryota > Metazoa > Chordata > Actinopteri > Cichliformes > Cichlidae > Etia > Etia nguti. The sequence goes on from VUQG01003853.1 coordinate 18,426, forward strand.
ACAGTTAGCTGGTCATTTTTCCCCTTCTGAAAAATGCCATTTGGCGTTTCTCTCTCTCTCTCTCTCAGATGTCAATAATGTAAGGAAACTGGGCAAAGCTCACATGTCCCAGGAATGGGTGCACCAAAGAAGTTCCCAGTTTCACTATTTATTTTTTTTAGGACTTTTTTCATTCCACGTGTTACCTTTTTTCTCTTTATGAGATGTTGTATAGGGGGAAAAAAATAAGAGTACTTTCATTTCCCATTTATTGTTGTACTTTTACATATATATAGGTCTCTGTGCATCAAGGTTCAAGACATCTTCTAGGAATGTTGACACTATATCCTGCTGACAGGTCAGTGGACAGCAATTTTCCATGCTGATCTCTCATCTCAAGCATAACCTGCACCTGAGCAGCCAGGTGTGTGGCATTAATTAATCATAAAAACTGAAAACCCAGCGCTAAACCCAAAGCTGAGCCCTAGAATCTTGGTACAGGCCTTTGATCACACCTGACAGTATTACCTGAGTCGCTGTGTGACGTTGCTTCCTGAGTGATGGTGTCACTCAGCGTCCTGTCCCCTCCCCCTGACCCGCCCCTCCCCAAAGTGAGTGACAGCTGCCGTTTGATCTTCCTCATCCTCTCCATTAGCGGGGGCCGGGGGGGGAGAGGGGGACGTGATGCCAAGGGGGGCGGGGCTTCCAGCCTGGAGACCACACCTGTACAGGTAAAAATAAAAGGAAAAAAAAATGTAATTACGCAAACAGTGGGACACACCTGAATGCCTTAACATCTGACTCATCGTGCCTGAATTAGTAGTTATGCATATTCATCTACCATTCATTCACCTAACACATCATCACCTGTAGATTCATCTCATCATATCCTGCCACACCAGAGCCAAACAGGTCGACCTCACAAGAATCACTCGTCTCACCTGAACATCATTACCTGTATATCATCAGCTATAGATTCCGTTTACCTGTACGTCACCACCTGTAGATTCAGCTCACCTGTACAACATCACCTGTATTCATGTCACCTGTAGATTCAGTTTACCTGCACATCACCACCTGCCATATCACAGCTAAATTGGTCTACCTCACGAGAAGGACTCCTCTCACCTGAAGATTCAGTTTACCGGACACATCATCATCTTTATGCTCAACTCACATGGAAATCACTACATGCACTCTCATCTCACCTGCACGTCATGACGTGACACTAAAACTAATCCCACCGAATACCCTGAAAAGGCAGACAGACACGAGTTTCCACAGGTGAATCTGACGCACACAGGTGAGTGTGATGTTACTCAGTGTTGATGAAAAGACTCGGGGCCTAGGATTCGTGTAACAGGAAGTACCTGCACTCACTAATGAACCCAAACAGCCGCTTGGATCCGCTTCATATGTGCACACCTGACGGCTAACACGCTAACACCTGGCTGAGTGACAGGACATGTACCTGACAGATGCGTTACGTCATTGCCCGTGGATCTGACGGCACGGAACGGAAACTGCAGCTACGTGTGTGTCCCCGTGGCAGCTGTTGTTTGTGTTCTGCCGCTTCGGGTGTCGTGTCTCCGTGGACCTGCCTACGCCTGTGTGTTTCTGAGCTGGAGAGCCGAGGACGGGAGCCGTGTATTTCCTGCAGTAAACCGTCCTCCTCACTGTTATAAATAGCAGCGGAGGCGGAGCGGCCGCTGCTCCCTCAACGACTCACTCACCATTTGATAAAGACGATTTTCCGGTTACACGCGAGGCCCGGGGGTAACCGTTACTCACCGGGAGGGTTTATCCCGGTCTGTCCCGGGTTATCCGTGGCTCGGTTCAGTCTGACGGCTTCTCGGATCTTCCTGGCTCCCAGTAATCTGCAGCCATGTTGCTGCTCTGCTCAGCTCAGCTCCGCTCCTCCGGTGCGTCCTGACGGAGACGCTCACGGCACCGTCGGTGACGCAACAACCCGGCACGTGTCCCCGCCCTTTTCATTTCTTTATATGTATTTTTTTAATTAAGTAATATGTAAACGTGTTGATTATACAAACAGAGCAGCTAAAAACAACAAAGTCTGTCGTTGGTTTGCTATACAAACAATTTAGTTAATAATAAGACACACTTGGATATGAGGAATATTTTTATACTTTTACTAAATAAAAAGTTAAATAATCACTTTGTTAGCAGCTTGTCACAAACACATAATTTGTTCGTTCATTTCTTTTCAATCTATAAAAAAATGACCAAACATGGCTGTTTGAATGTGAAGAGTAACTGGACAAGTGGAGTGATGTCCTTTAAGGGACAAGGGGGGGGGGGATCCAGCAAAGACCTGACACAGGCCCTGAGACATGTCTGGTCTTTGAGTTGATCCACTCATCACTGAAGCCTCATCAGAAATGGCATCGGTGGAAGGGTGGCTACAAAAGAACACGACTCAAAAATCTCGCAACAGGTTGTACAGAGTTTGGTTTAAGTAGTCACCAATATGTAAGGAGGAGGTCAGGAGAGAGGTACGTTAGTGTCTGCAGCCATCTGTAAAACACCATGGAGGCTCTGTCATCATTTGGGTTTGCATTTCAGTGTTATTGGAGATTTTGTCAAAATATATGGAATTATGAAGCAGAAAAGTATCAACATCTTTTGATGCACCATAAAATACCATCTGTGGGGTCTCCAATTAGGAACGGCTTCATTTTTCAAAATGACAATGATCACAAACACACTGCCAATGCAGTAAAATCACTGAAGCAGCGTGGGATCATCGTCACAGAGAACACAACAAAAGACAGCCGACATCCAAAGAAGAGCTTTGGAGAACTATCGCTGAAAACTACTTTAAAAAGTTCAGGCTATGCTGAAAAAAATAAAAGCGTCATATCAAATTTTGATTTTCACGCTCATTATATTTGTATAAACTCATGCACCCGTTTCCCATTTTCCTAACAAAACATCAAGAAATGAGGAGTGGCTCAAGACCTTTGAAAAGTAATTCTCCAGTGATCGGCAGATCCAGTCCACAGAATTCGTCCCCAGTGATTTTCTTCTCTCAGAAATTACCCCAGCTTCTGTCCTCAAGCCTGACGACACGTGAGCTGATCCCGAAAAGACACCCAAGCAAAACCGTCTGCTCACCAACAACGCATCGCTGGAACAGCTCACAAACATTAACACAAAATAACAATTAAAGAAAAAACATCCCCAGAACACAAGCTCATTGAATCTTTCCAAAATCTTTTAATATAATCCAGAACTCCCACTCCAGATTCACAGTGGGCACTCACAGGGGAGTGTGGACCTTGCAGCACCACATTCTGCTTAACATCATCAAACATTTTGAGTCAATCGTGAAGTGAATATCAGAGAATTTCTGTCAGCAGCCTGGATCCACACATGGAGACTTCCTGCTGTGGTTTAACTAAGCTTGTAACGCCTGTTGTCATCACTGGGAAACATGTGGCTTCGAGGTGACGCACCAATCAGCATGTTTGAGCAGAATGCTACCATCTTATTAGCAAATTCAACTTCACTTTAAGAAAAACTAAATATAAGTGTTGTGTATTTCAATTCAGACACATTAGCGGCACTGCCATTAGCTCCATTTACTCCCAGTCACTGGGCGCCCTCTTCTGTACCTGTAAGTTAGCACAACACAACAACAACTTCTATACAATGAACTTAAAAAGAAGTGGAATGGCTCCTCCATATTGGTTCTGCTCGGCTCCCTTTGCTGTTGCTCCGCCCCCTCCCCTGCCAAAACTGGCCTTTGATTGGCTGGGGAAAGAAATCTACAGTTTCTATGGAAACATTTGTCCAAGAGATCATGAAGCATCTCTCTGTTGTCATTGTGATGGGTTGGAGTTGAAAATTTTGGCCAGAAGCGAGACGTTCGATTGGCTCTTCTGCTCCATGAGGCGGGCCTTGTCCAGGTGCTTCTGGGAAACAGAGTCTTTCTTCTTCTTCTTCATCTGGATCTCCTCCTCCGTCTGACGCTGAGTGAAGTCCCACGTCTTCTCTTCCACCTGAAGATGACAAACAAAGTTTTAGAGCTACGTGCGTCTCTGAACAGGGCTGACATTCATCGCATCAGCGCGTGCTTCATCATTTACCTGCTCGCCGTCTCTCTGCCTCTTCTTTCTCATCTTGTCCAGGTGAGCGCTCTTCTCCACGTTGTTCAGGTAGAAGTTTGTTTCCCTCTTCACCTGGGAAACTTCAGTCCTGAGTCTCTGGTTTAGGACCGTCTGCTCGTAGGCCAGCCGCTCACTCAGGTGAATCCACTGGAACCTGTGCAGGTACTGCGGACACAGGTGAGCAGTAGGGACAAATTATTTGACGCTATGATGACATTAAACAACTGTCTGTCTGCATTTTCAGCATATTTGGTGCGCATTAATAGGGAAGAAGAGACCTACTTTCATGCACCACAGGTCAGAGGAGAAGCGCTGGCGTTTCCTGGTTCCCATCGGCGTGTTGTGGAGCGACGCCGCCACTTTCTTCGCCACACGTTTATCTCTGAACTCCACCCATCCTTCTGTGAAGTCACACCTCCGCAGCCCAGCCTTCTTCTTGCGTTTCCTCACCTGTCTGTCTGCAAGATGAGCGCATCGAAACATTATCAGGTGATAAATATCTCAGGGGCTATGGTGAAAACTGCACTTTTCCTCACTTGCTGTTCATGCAGTGGCGCTGACGTGTGAGACGTGTAAGTGTTTAACATGGTTGAAATGTACCATCACAGGATCAGGTTAGCCTCTCAGAACTGTGCCTGTCCCCCAAGAGGACAGGTGGACCCACAAAACTGGTAGGCAAGTTCTCCAACTCCACATCACAGCCACTGATTCAGCTTCAACGCGGGCGACACGTATTCAGGTCTTTTTCCTTTAATTTGTCACTAGTTTGATCTTTGACTGTACATTTTCCTGACAAAGATTAAATCCTTCAAACTTTTTGGTGATAAATTGAGAATATTTATCGTAAATATTTTAAACATGTCACGTTTCCTATGTTTCAATTTAAAAAAAAAAAAAAACTTTTTGAAAGCACCTGACTTACAGTCTTATAGACATCCAAGGCCTCAATAAATACAAAGCCTCACGAGGCAATGTTTAATAAAGAAAATGTCACCAAACAGACTAGAACTAAGAATATTTCCTCTATATTTTTATTTTATTTCGGTTAGCTTCCCAAGGCCCTAGCGTCTTTGTTAGTTAAAATTTTTCCAAAGGTCTAGGTTTTAGTTTTGTTTTGGGATGATCGGGTCAGTGGTAAATCAGTGCACTGGAGTCGAGTTGTAGAGCAGTAAAGACCCGTTGCAGTGGTACACTTCAGGACATCTTGGCATAACGCTGCCTCTTTTTGATTTCTGGAGGAGTTGTTCTGTTTTCCTTTTAGGATGTTGTGGGCTGAAGTGAGATGGTCTGAAGGCTGACTCCTGCCCACATGTGATATAAAACCATTGACTGTAAAATTACAGCTCGAGTGTGTTTTATGGAGTGTTTTATTTCGAATAAAATAACCCTTCATGGAGAAATAGAACCAAAAAACAAGCAGAATGCAGCCACTCACTGAAAAGTTCTGCTTTAAACATTTAGTATCGCTCCACAATAAAGACGTCCACACAGGGTTTAAGACTGAGAGTTCAGAGCACTGCCTGTTTGTAGGATACAGGGTAATAACACTGTAAGGTGGGTTTTCCATATTTGTTGCACTCAGTTTACTCTGCAGTCTGCAGACACGATGAAGCTACATTAATAAAACATCTGACTGTAAAAAAAAGGAGAAACTAGAAGTAAAGTAGTATTTGCAAAGTGAAAATTCCTCATTTGGTTAGAAAATGGTGCTTTCTGACTTCTAATGACTGTAAAACATGTTGAGTCCACTGAAAAAGAAGTTAATCAATAAAAAGGCTTTTGGACTGGACCCTCTGGATTTTTAATATCCAGCGAACTCAGGAGAAGCTTTTAATTGTGTATTTTTTTCCCAGGACATAAACTGTGAAAAATGAAACGGTGACCCTCGTTTCATTTTTTAAATTCCATCACTTCCAGAAACTTCTGAAAACACCTGGAAAGCACAGAGAGCTGGTACTCTCGATTACATACAAAAATGAGCTGATCCTGGTACAGTTTGTTTTCATTCGTTCGTTAGTGTTGTGTGTGTATCGAAGGAGTATATCTGTACCACATACTGTCTGTGTTATACTGTGGTAGTAATATCTGTGTGTATTCTGGTAGTACTTGTACCTTCAGGCTGTAGAAATATGCGTCCGATCTCTCCGTAGACTGACAGCAGGTTCCTCACGTGTTTGGGGCGGAACCTCGGAGGAATATGACCCAGGTAGATGATTCCAGGGACGCACTTCCTGTCCTGAAAGACGTTCTTTATCTTCTTCTTCTCTTTTACCTCAGCAGCGTCTTTGTCACCAACATCTTTATCCTCATCATCTCTTCTGTCTGCAGCAGCTCCCTCCTCCTCCTCCTCCTCATCATCTTCCCGCTTCTCCTCCTCGTCGTCGTCTTGTTCTTCTTCATCTTCACTCTGAGCAATCGCCTTCTTCCCCTCGTCTTCCTCTCTTCTCTCCATGTCTATAAAACAAAACGAGTCTGCACGTGACTCAGACTGAAGAGATAATCGCGAGAGCCGCTAAACTGGACCCAGAATAACTTCCGCGTGCAGATTTTTTCACATTAAAGCATTTAAAACTCAAAATAAACGCTTACTTTGAGATTTCTTTGACGAACTTCTGTCACAGTTACGTTTCACGTGTGCAAACCGTCGCATGTGAATGACGAAACAGCGCGGCGCACTAACAAAGATCAGCTGACAGTTGACTTCCGGTTATGCCTTCAAAATAAAACATTAGGTGGGAGTCGTATAATATCCTAACTCATAAAGGAATAATTTTTGTCTTTCCCCAGCAGTTTTTTTCTTGAAACTATTTTTTAACAGATTTTTTTTTTTTATTGTAATTTATTTTTTTGTGTAAAATGATGGCAAATCTGGGAGAGGTGGGCAAAACGTACCTCAAACTCCATAGTATTTATTTAAAAGCTTTAGGTATTACTTGTTATTCTACTACTATGTTCTTCTTTATTATTACAGCCATCACTACCTGACAGTATAGAAATAATTAAAAAACTTCTCAATGTGCAACATTAAAGTGGTATACACATTAATGAACCAGGATTTAATTAATACTATGGATATGATTCTGAATAATGAGTTACAAAGTATTTTCAGATGCTGAACTACGTGTAATGTTACTTCTGTAGATTATGATATTTACTTAAATAAAGAGTCTGAAAGAGTCTTTCTCAACTTTGCACAATATTTCTTGAAAACAAAATGATGTTTGATTTCTTGTGCAGCTCCACTTTTCATTTAATTACATGTGCACATCTGTAGGTCGTGTTCTGCAGGTTCATGAGTCTAAAAATCCTGCACAGTGTTTTTCTGTACATATTTTAAGCTGTATTTCTTCCACTGTGGCGTCGTCTTTACATACCTCCACACCACCTTGTTTTTCAGTTTTATAAATCCTAGGAACAATGTACACACATGACTGCACGGCCACTAGCAACTCCAACATCATTGTGAAGTTTGCGGACGACACTACAGTGGTGGGTCTTATCACCAAAGGTGATGAGACGGCTTACAGGGAGGAGGTCAGCGCCCTGACCCACTGGTGCCGAGACAACCATCTCACCCTCAACGTCGCAAAGACAAAGGAGATGATAGTGGACTTCCGGAGGTGCAGAGAAGTACACACCCCCATCACCATCAACGGAGCTGCTGTGGAGAGAGTGAGCAGCTTCCGGTTCCTTGGTGTACATCTGGCTGAGGATCTTACGTGGTCAGGACACATAAATAAAACAGTGAAGAAGGCGCAGCAGCACCTCTTCTTTCTCAG
>VUQG01003856.1:1326-13131 GCA_015106755.1 Etia nguti
TCTTCACCACAAATACCGCTGCCTGCAGCCCTCATCTGGTCCCCCCTGTTTGTTTAGCGTGTGTTTATTTGTTTCTCTGTAGTCCTGGGATTAATTATCATAACCATATGCCTGGTTAATACATCTCTCTCCAAGCCAATAGTGTGGCAGCCTGCTACTCCTCCATTTTAATTACAGCTAACATTGTTAGCCTGATTTTGTTTTGTACTTTCCTGCTCATTTCTAAATCCATAATTCAAAACACCAGCAGAAAATGTGGGGCGGGAATAATTAACTCGTGAGAAGGAACTTGTGCAAAAAGTGTGGCACGCAGGGGGGAAAGAGATCGTTTCACACATCTGAGGTTAGCTATTGACAGAACAGTCCGATCCCATTGCCGCCCACCCCCGGGTTTCACTTGAGCTCCTCTACACCCAAATGAGTTATTTATCAACTTTCACACCAGAGAAAAATATACAACCTGCCTCAGGTGCAAATACGCTGATTCGGTGCACAGGATTTAAAAGTCACGCTGTGCTGCGAGGCCGTCTGCGGTGAAGGTGAGGCTCGGGAAGTGGCGCTAATGTATCTGGGAAGAAGTGGTGTCATGGGTTCAGTGTCAGCTCATATTTTACCGGTTTGGCTTAGGGCCAGACAAGTTCCGTCTGACGGTGTGGCGGAGGGATCGGAGGAGGGATAATGACTGCTGAGTCAATCAGCACGAGCCGAGATGCTGTTAGGTCAAAGTCACAGCACGGGGAGAACATGAAAGGGGGGAGCTGCCGCGCCGCTCGCGCTCGGGCTTGGCTCAGCCTTGCGCACTGACGTAATGACATTAGGTGTTGCTTTGCTGCGATGACACCTAACAAACAGGCTCGCTATCACAGTGAATTTTACATCACTGAGACGATCCTGCCGACGTGGGGCTTTGCTGTGGCCTGCTTTTGCTGTGTGGCGCTTAGGATTAAGCATTCCGCTCCGTTTCACAGATAATGACATGCCTCCGTTATCACCAGGCCTTTATTTCAATAAGAAATCATCCATTATTTAGCTCCCAACCTCTCTGCCCTGTTCGCCTTCTCCCGCCTTCCTTTCCCTTTCCGCCTGCCTCCCCTTGGATCGGGGCACCCCACTGATTCTCACTTCAAGGACGAACGTGGCGGAGAGGAGAGGAGTCGACCCAGTCACCAGACAACCTCTCAGAAGGGAGAGGGAGAGGGAGCGCACACACACAAGGCTCTTAGAAGAAATGCGAAAAATGTGTGACCCAAATATACATTGCTTTGTACTCTGGTTCAAAGTTTCCTGTCCTCTCTACCAAACATTCAAGGAGAAGGAGAAAACACAACAATGAATAAATCATACACCGACTGAAACCTACTGTAGTCGTGTTCCTGAAGAGAGAAGGGGAGAAAGAGAGAGAGAGAGGGAGGCAAGGCGGGAGAGCGACAAAGACGCAGAGAGAGCGGAGAGGAGAGCGAGAGACCGAGAGAGAGTTGAAAGTGAAACAGAAAGAGCAAACACCTCTTTGGTCTTTTTGATGGCACTCTCTTATGGAACATGGTATTTCTTGATTTACTCTTAAATCCATCATCAGTCGAGCTAATAATTCGACTTAAGTGCTGCTCTGAAGCAATAGATCACATAAACCAGGCGCCGTCCCCTGTGAACGCTCAAATTACACAAACCAAACCGTCGGAGAGCCTATTAACCAACTTCAGACTTTGATTCAAAGCGCCATTTTTTTATTGCTATAACGTGTCAAATTAACAGATTACTTTTGATATCGCGGGGCCGCTCGAGACTCATTTTTGGTTAAGAAACGGCAAAAGAAAAAGCTGGCGAAAAAAAGCCTGTGTGTGTAAAAATGGAGAATTCTTTTAGTATTGGAATGACACAAGGCTTTTTCTACAGATTAAGAAAGCAGTGTTAAATCTTTTGCTGCAAAACATGCACTCATTAGGGACTTCCAATTTGAAAGGAAAGGTCGGGGCTTTTAAATTTGGGGTAATACCCAATTGTTTTTAAAGAGGGACCTATTATGATTTTCTATTTTCTGTAACATATACACTGTTATAAGTGTGGATCAGGTCTTTATATGTACAACTAAATCCCATAGGCCAAAAGCTCAGGCTTCAAATTGCACTAAACACTCGGTTTCAGGTATTTTTTCTACTCTTGGCTCTGCATGAGGTCAGCGAGAGGGGATTTCCCTAATGTGGTCATCCCAGGCACAGAAACCCCACCCAGATACTATTCGAACCCTCTGTTTATGAGGGGCAGCCAATCGTAAGAAGGTTGGCTTAGGAGTTGTGTTTTAATTTTCTTTTGTTTTTGATTTAATCCTGTTTAAATGTTTTTAGAACTTTGCCAACATCCATTGTGTTTAAATGTGCTGTACGGTTAAACTGACTTAAGAGACAGTGAAGCGGTGAAACAGCTTGTTTCAGATTGAAGCCAAATTGAGGGCTGAATTTTTATATTCTGCATTTAGCCACTTATTAATTATACATTAGATTTAGTTTAGTTTAGTTAAGGTGCAAGTAAAGTGCTGACTATTTACAGAACGAACAGTAGGGAGTAAGATAAGCAGTTTGGCCATCCTCCTCTGACCTCTGACATCAACAAGGCATTTTCACCCAAAAGACGAGTGCTCACTGGATCTTTTCTCTAAGTTTTACAAAGTTAGTCACCTTTCTTCCCAATTCTGATGCTAACTTTGAACTTCAGGAGGTCATCTTGACCATGTCTATATTCCTAAATGCACTGAGTTACTGCCATGTGATTGTCTGATTAGAAACTTGCATTAAGCATAGATGTACAGGAAACACCAAAACCCTGATCTGGTGGTTCTTTAATCCTGTGGGGAGCATTTTGTTGGCGTGGCTTGGGTCCTGCTCAATTACCAGCCTCATTCAACATTTCTGATTTGAAATGCTGGATGAATTGATCTCTCCGAGGCTGACAATGCAACAGTGCATTTGACTCGGAGCTTCACTGAATGGTTTGATGAGGATAAAAAAAAACGATGTGACCAAAAACAGGACTTTCGCCCATGAAGCTTGGGATTTATGCCAAATATATGTGACAGTTTCCTTTTTTACATACTTTTCCAAATTATTATATTAATTTTCAGGTGTAAAATAAAATCTTTGTAAAATTCTTTGACTGTAATGTGTCAACAAAATAACAAGAATTTGCAACCTGACATTATCAAGTGTTGTAATTTCTGTTCTTGAAAGAACTTGTAATACCACCAGATTTATCCTTGACATACTATTTAACATTTTTAACTTATTGCAGTGGCTCCTCCTAAATGAAATAAGGTTTGTTCACCCTCAAAATAAGCCATACCAAGCTTATAACCTCAATTTCTAATGGTAGGAAGACCTCTGCTACTAAACTATAAGTTTATATCCAGCCATCTTTGAGGTCTTTACTCTCGTGTTGTCTGTCAACACACTTTGATGTACACCTGCTGTGTAGTATATGATAACATTAACCAGGTGTGGTAGTGCCTGATGTTTCCTTGCTGCATGACATACATCAAATTCTTCGTGATGGCTCTGAAACCCAGTGAGACACACTAGAGAAGCCGTCAGAATACAGGCCAGATCCCACTAAGCAGATCATATATCCCCTTCTTAAATCTCAAACGCCAAGCAGCGACTCCAAATGAAGGCTATCATCAGAGCCCACGGCGGGCTGCGACACAAAAAGTCATCGTTCCATCTATCAGAAGAGAAAGCTGCTAATGATGATGTTTTTCTTCAAGTGCACAAACATCAAGTCCGGTGAGATTTATGTGTGTGTGCTTGACAGAAATGTCTTCTTGCATTACACTTTTGCAGCAGGAAGATGTAATAATTTCCCTTGAAAACTGGGGCTAGACGCACGCTTCCTAATGATGGAATCTTTTGATGTTTAAATTAGGATATCACACGCGAGGAGCTATCCTCCCAGGGCCGCACCTTCTTATGACAAGATTAGCAGCAAAGCAAAGCCATTACTGTGGTTTATTTCTGCCCCAGCCAACTCCCAGACACAGGCACAGAGGTAGGCAGCCATCCAGAGAGAGATGGATCCTGGAGAAGCGGGGGGGGAATATAGCGAGGGAGGTATAGTCAAAAAAAGGGAAACAAGAAACAGCAAGGCAGAACCCAGAAGAGAATAAAAAGAGGGGAAAACTAATGGGGCACACACTCTTTATAGATCCTCTTATTTATAGATCATCTGTGATGCACACAAACCTCCACTTCATATTTCTGTCAGCCCGTCACGATGTCAGCCATGTCAGCTTTTACACATTTCCCTGTCTCTGCTGTCAAAACGCTGTACAATAAAAATTAATAAAGCTGTAGCGCTGACAAGTGCTGATGGACTGCTAGCAACATCTCCTTACTTGGATGATTGTCCCATGAGAACTCAGATAGCCAGTGTTGGACAGGAAGGCTGAAAGACGACTGCAAGTGATCAATTTTTATTCCTAAGAAGGGTATAAAAACACTCACTGAGGACTGCAGAATGACTAAAAAAATATTCCAACTATTTGCAGTGAACTTGTACTCATGTTACCTTTGCACTGGTTCTTTAGATTGATGGGGACCGCCCGCAGTCAGTTGCAGACTTGAAAGCGATCTTGATACATCTCTCTTCATTTATAAATTTATTAACAATTGGACTGTGAAGCGATTGCTTCCCACCAGGCGACCTATGGAATCACCTTACGATTGAACGTGGTTACCGCAACTACTTGCAATTGGTCTCTGGCAGATAAAAAACTTCACTGGACAAACCACCCAACCTAGTCACAACAAAGTTACTGAACTCTTTTATTCTGGTGTGACTGAATCATTAGCTAGCTATTCAAACTATCCAACTTAGATAAACAAGTTGATAGCAACCTAAGGCTCATTTATGGTCAAAATGATTTGGATCCTTTTGTATGAATGAATCTAATCAGGGAAGACTGAACATACTACATTATACAATATCAGAGTTTTTCCTCTGGTTTGCAGGGCAAACCAGTGGTATGAGTTATCCAGTTTTGGAGAGATCGCCCTTCTCTTCTGTACAGTTTAACCAAATGGCACATGACTTGTGTTGCACAAAACACTACATGTATGTATTTATTAACCTCAGAAGCTATGTCTCTTTCCAGAAGTCAACATTACTGCTCAGCCAAAGCAAACTCCATTGATGTTTGTGTCCCGTAATGCTGTCACAAGCATGAGCATCTCATCATGCGCACTTCTGTAGGGTGATATGGAAAATAGTTCCTCCACAAAACTGCTCAAAACAAGCTTCGTCAGTTTTTTAAAAATCCAGGTCATTTCTGGAAAGAAACGTTGCTCCCGAGTTTTTCAAAAGTATTTCTTGGTACCCAGAATACCACAGGGTAAGTGATGTTTGTTTTCATTATAATTAAGGAGGCAGACAATTATACTCAAACAAACTAGAAAAATAAATAGCACTGGAAGCCAGAAAAAACAACATGTTTGATAATGGCTTGAATTGCCCCTTAAAAGGACCGTTTCTTTATATAGCACTTTTATACAAGGCACACTGACCATTTAACCTTTTAACCAGCTGACAGCAACATTTAGAGTTATGGCTAGAAACTGGAAGATGCTACCTTTCATATGAAGTCTCTATTTGATAACTAGTGAAAAAATGGAGAAAAAAAAAGAGGTGGAGGTTAGCTCAACCCAAACCCTACTCCTAACACAAGGTTCGTTGCTGGTGATATTCGTTGCAAGGTTAAGCTCATTTTATCGACTACAAACACATCAATGGAAGCATTGGGGGGAAAATGTATTGCCCAGGGACAGGTTTATCGAGTCACTGACCCGGTCTACATCCTGAATTTCAGTTGTGCAGAAGCCTTCTGTTCAAACACTAAACCAGTCAAACACCCTGGGCTTCCAATATCGCGTAACATCGGGAGCCCAGGGTGGTATATGCAGTGATTATTTCCTGGTGCTGAAAAAAGATTTAATAGATCGATTAGTCCAAGGTGCTTGGAAAGAAACCTCTTTAAAAAGGGGGTTTTCACCTTTTGATTTTAGATCTGAAGGAGCTTCTCACATAAGAGCTGAAACGTCTTAAAAACACTAAAAGATGTCCAGTTGCTTTCTTTCCAAGCTTCCAACCTTAGGACTACCATGACCCGGATGACTCAGAACCTCCACCGACAATGTGTGGATTAGACGATAATAGAATTACTGCCTCTCATTACAAGCTTCTTGTTTTGTTGTCTAAGCATACAACTCTTTCCACGTACCTGGTGCTCTCCATGAGGTGGGAAATTAAGCTGATGTTTAAACTGCGAACCCTGGAGACTTTCTACTTCGCTAACTGTAAATATATATATAAAAACTAAGCCTTAGACATGAATTCTCTTGATTACTGACCACAGCTCATTACCCAGTTTCCACTTGCCTTAAACCAGAGTCTATAATTTTACCATATCAGTAGCAGATATAACAGGACTCACACACACAGGCACAAAAACCACATGCGGACACGGCAGGGTTGGTGTTCTTTGAAATTTTATCACGCTGAACAGGGGACATTACCTGTGCTTTCATGGCAGAGAGTGGCTGCTGGGTAGGTAAAGCACTGAGAGCTCTCCACCACTCCACTCCTTTCTCTCTGCTCGCTCGCCACAGTTGGGGAAGAGAGAACAGGCAGCCGTTAGGACAATAAAGAGAGGGACGGCAATGGCGGGTCCCCTCTGAGGCCCTTTTCATGCTCTCAGGTTGAGTCACAAGGGCCCACTTCATTGCCGTTATCCAGGGATGGGAAATACATAGCTTCTCTTTAAAACTCTGACCCGGCCTTTTAGTCCGGTGCGCCGGGGGCTGATTATCCGCACTCACCCTTTTAAAAAAGTCATATGAACACACATGCACGCACACAGAAATGCTCCACTCACATTTAGAGAATGAAAGTGGCGCGCGCACACACACGCATACAGTAGATACATCCGCCAAGTGGCTCGTATTTGCAGAGGTTACAGCCCAGACTCAGGGACAGATCTATATTTAAGAGGGAAATACGGTAAGCGTTTAACCTTGGAGTTGAGGTGACTTTGAGTGAGGCACAGAGGTGTGGGAGTTGCTTTGTCGGCGAGCTCTTTCTGCAGTATTTTCTCATGTTCTCAGCGAGCCAGCCAGCCAGGCAGGCAGGCAGGCAGCGAGTCTGTGAGCTGAGAACTAACGGCTTGTTTTGCCGGGTCTTCTTTTTGAAGATGACCTTGGGCTCAAGGTAAAACACACTGAATGTTTTAACAGGCGCTCAAAGTTTCATGCTCTGCCGTGTGGTGTGAAGCCCGGGCTCATATCTCATCCAAGCCAGAGACTACCGACTGCTAGAGCTAGTCCTCTCAAGGTCTGAACTTCCCTGTGACAGGTGAAACAGACTTTTGGAATTTCAAATTCAAGCAGAGATGAGCAAACAAGCGACTCATCAAAGTCGGATTTCAGCGCGCGTGCGTGTGTGCGTTTCCCGTTCGCCCCAAGCTATGTTTACTCATTAGCTCGCCACGTCCAGTACCTCGCTAGATGAAAGATGAAGCCGGGGACTGATAATGAAAGACAATGCAGTCAACAGCAACAAACAGCACACACAAAAACCCTACTGGGAGCTCGCATCTCACGGCCGCGTCACAGGAATGGGTGGTATCGTTTCTCCGGTTGTTATTAGAACACAATTAATCAGGCTTTCAAGTGGGATTTTGTGGGTGTGCTGCGGGAAAACGAGGAAAGGTTTAGGTGAGTTATCCATCCAAGTTGGGAATGATTGCAATGAGAGCAAAAACATTGATTATGAGGAGGAAAAAATTGGATTTGTTTTGATTAGATTTTAACAACTTTAATGACTGGTAATGTAAGCAGAAAGAGCCGAATACCGAAAAAGTTTCATTTTCTCCACCACAGAGATGCGAAAAAGTCTTGGATTTACTTTGTACAAATGACATGACTCTGTCGTTGTTTATTATGCAGAGTTTGAAATATTCAGTATTACAGAACAGGAAGTGTTGTTCCTCTTTAATTTTTATTTACCCATTATTAGGCTGTAACTCTGTCTCTGTCAAATTAGAGTAATGCATGACAGCAACACTGGTCCTCACTGTAAAAAAAAATCTATATACAGTACTGTGTCAATGTCTCGAACTACCCCTCTTTATATTTTCCTATGAAAATGGGAAGCAGGTACAGGGATTTATAGAAACATGTGCATGTGCTAACATGCAACAAACTGACTTCATCCCTTTTTTATTGTTACTTTTTAATTGTCAAAAACTGTTCAGTAAACTACTTTGTTTCCAGACATAGTTGGGAGATGTAGAGATAAACCAAATATTGGAATACTGATTGCATCATTGCTTGGCTGCTTTTATGCACAGCTTGGATTTTTTTGGGGCTTTTCTCAGCTTTTCTTGTGCTGCGTCACGTTTACTCTAAGCTTAAACATTTCTCATGACTAGTCAACTGTTTAAACCATTCATAACTACTGGTTTATTATTTCAGCTTTTCACCCGCTAATTTGAACTACTGCAACAGCAGCACATACACGCTTCAGATCCAGTTTAATGTGTTCAGACTGATGCATCTGAGCAGGTGTCGTTGTTTAAGGAGGGCTGTGCCATATTGCACATTTTGGTATTGATCCAATACAAAGTAAATACAGGGCCTGTATTGCAGATACCGATACTTTTAACCTATAAAAGCAGCTTACGTAGCAGAGAGCAATGTGTCGTAATTTACGAGATTAATCCTCATTAATCTGAAAACTCTGAACACATCACTGTGATTACTACTTTTCACAATAATTGGCGAACAACAAAACTCACCTTGCGGCTTTACATGTATTCTAAAACTTGTTTTCTTCTTCTTTCTTTTTGGAGGCCAAGAATGTGCCCATTTCTAAATCACTTTGGGTCAACTTTTGTTATTTAAATGTGTTATAGATGACGTTTTTCGTAGCGAATGTTTGAGGAATATTTTCTCATTTTCCCCCAAAATTATTATTTTAATATATTCTTAGGCTACATACTGATCAAAATATCGATTCTGTCGTGCTGGTATCGATCCAGTACCAATACCAGCATTGGTATCGATGCTATGGATATTTGGATTGATCCAGAATGGGCTGTGGGGAGAAATGAAAAGGGTCGTAATAGGCTAATAGTTTGTTCCGCAAAGGCATCATCACAGTTTAACTGTAACCACAGACTGTACATTTCCTATATTTCCTATATTTTTTTCACTGCGCTACACGGGCTGGGTCTGTTTGGTATTGAGACCCCCATTTTCATACGGCCTCTATTTTGAAGTACTACAGTAAATGAAGACTCTTGGGCAAAACAAGTTAGCATCTGCTGTGTTGAGAAATACTGTAAGTACTCTGTTTACAAGCATATTGTGTTTGCCTCCGTCTGAGGGCCTGCGGGGTGACACAACACAACACAATTCTTCCTGTGTAGCGCTGCATGCTGGCCCACTTCTGCTTCTGTTATTAAGAAGTCCACAGCTATGCCAAGCATGTGTACACAGTCCTCTGTTGTTTGGGTGTGCAGCACTAGGTAGTGTTAGCATCGCGCGCGGCAGCCGAGCTGAGGATAAAGCGTGCGTTTCAAGTCGAGGAATGCCAGTCTGCCAGAATCCCTCTTTTTCCCTGC
Source organism: Etia nguti (assembly GCA_015106755.1). Classification (NCBI taxonomy): domain Eukaryota; kingdom Metazoa; phylum Chordata; class Actinopteri; order Cichliformes; family Cichlidae; genus Etia; species Etia nguti. The sequence goes on from VUQG01003856.1 coordinate 10,991, forward strand.
AGCATCTCCGGCATCTAATCCATGACCACAGACATCCCCCTCATTACCGCCAAATTACATGCAAATTTCCCCAAATAAATGAGTTTTAAGTACTTGACAACCTGTCAGCCTTGGAATATTGAAACGTTCTGACGGCTAGATAAACAATCAACAATAATCACTCTATGCAAATTTGATATTTCCTGCACAATTACCAGAGGAAAAAAAAACATCCACTATAAATAACTGGACACACAAAAGCATCTGGCATTTGTTCAGGTTTTGAACAGATACGGATGCAAATGAAAGATTCTTTAGGATGTAATTGATTCAAACGTTGCTGCACCTCCTCTGCCTCCTTTTATTGTTCTTTTTTTCCTCCTCCTTGGCACTTGTTTTCTTTTTTCCCCCTCCCTTTTCTCTTTATCTCACCGCTTTCAATATACACAGATAATGGCTGATGTAAATGAGAGAATGAGAGAAAGGGAAGGAGAAAGGAGGATGTGAATCACCTTTCGTCTACCTCTTGTTCCAGCTTTTTCATGAGGAGATGTGTGCAAAATAACGTGCTCTTATGAAGTGGATTGGAGATGACTGTGGAATTGAATGCAAGGCTGGGAAACGGCGAGCTCTGTACGTTGCTTGTGAAGGAGATTACTAAGCGCCGCGAACCCCTCCCTCCCACTCGCTCCTCCACAACGCCCAGAGATTAAGACTGACAAGAACATATCAAGTCATTTCAGGACAAGCAGATCTCTCACTCTCATCTTGCTTCCCTAGGCCTTTCTTTTGAAAACACTCTCCCCACACAGTCCGGCACTTTTCTCTCTCTCTCTGTGCTCTTTATGTCTTTTTCCATTTTGCCATTCCATCCCCTCCCTATATCTCAGCCTCTCTTCTAGATTTGTCTGTCTTCTGTCCACACTGAGAGGCCTCGGAGGTTTGTCTCGAAGGCGTAATGTGTGGAGAGTCTGACCTCGATGACCACCGGCCTCCAGGATCAGGACATCTATTAGCGGAGCTAACAGCTTCATCCCTGCCTGGCGCCGGCACCTCCCGCTGGGCCTCTCGATCTCGGACCCCGGCCTGTTCCCTAACGGCCTCGGCTTGCTCTGAGCTTCAGGTGTGTGTTTTTAATTGCTGCCAATCACCAAGGCTGAGCAGACACAGAGTAATGGGGTTACACTGTAGTTGGAGGTTTAAGTGATTCTTGTCATTTCAGTGTAACAGTCTGATCATACCGGCATGTTTTAAGCGATAGGGGCATATGCTCATAGAGTGGACTTTAATACCCAGACATGTGGTGTTTAGGCTCGCGCTATGCCCATTATTTTTGCATCTGAACAAGCCATATGTAGGTACATGGAAGGTACTTTCAACAAGAATGTATAACCATCAATCGTATAATGCCCCTCTTCCACCACCCCCTGCTCAACTCGACTCAGTTTTTAGGGTTTTCCATTAGGTGGTAATACCACCTAGTTGAGACAGTTCTTCTACTCCCCTACACTTCCACAAGCATAAAAATACCTGGGTTGGCCAAAAAAAGATATATTTATATCACCATATTGCTAAAAATTCAGCAGTTTTTCACAAAGAAAAAAAAATAATAATAATAATTTAAATACACACAGCACTGCAATCAGTATTATATATATATTAATGCAAGACTGTTTTTCTACACCTAAGAACTTGATCCTGATGTTCACACAGTCACGGTTCAGGACTTTGCCCAGAGACAATTAGGCATGCAGGTTGAAGGAGCCAGGGATCGAACCACCAACCTTCAGTAGATGACCTGCTCCACCTCCTGAGCCACGGCCACTCCAGCAAAAGATCAGTGCTTTTCCAATGGTCGTCAGTCCACATCTTTATTTATTTATCTTGAGGTGTTGAAACTTTTCATTATGGGTGCAGGGCAAGTCATCGTATAGCACCTTCATGAGGGAAAGAGTTAAAGAGACCCCTTATACTAACTTCTAGCTTCATATCTTGATCTTCGGGCTAAAGTAGCTTAGCATGATTCAAAGTCCAAAATAATCCCCTATTTATCTTCAGCGTCTCTTCCTTTAACCCTTTAAGTACCATAGAACAAGTACGCCAGACCTTGTCTTTACATTTTTACATGTTGTTTTCCTTTTTTTTTGGGGGGGGGGCCTTTA
>VUQG01003857.1:0-11101 GCA_015106755.1 Etia nguti
CTAGTCTGCGTCTTTGTGTAGTGGTTTCTTGTTTCCTATTTTATTGTGAAAGTCCGTGTCTCATGTGAGTGTATTCAGTTTTGCCTCCCTTGTCTCGTCTCGTCAATTACTTCCAGCTGTGTTCCCCACCTGTGTGTAATCTCCCCATGTCCTTCTGTGTATTTACGTCGTGTCTTCTTATGTCGTAGTTGCTGGTCCGTCTGTGTATCTACCATGCTTCATCTGTGTGTTCAGCTGTCTACCGTCATCTGCCCCTGCTCACCTGCCCTCATGTTCGTGTTCTTGTTCATGTTTAGTTGTTCTCAGTTTAGATTATCTTCAGTCCCGTTTGCTGTTTTCTACTTGTTTTATTTTTACAATAAACCTCCTTCGCACCTCCATGAGTGCCTGCATTTGGATCCTCCTTTATTTCCCCCACACGGCTCACTCCACTCGCCGTGACAGGCTTATTCTTTGGGCCCTCTGGACATGTTAATCTACAAATGATAATCAATAGCTTCTGAATTCTTATATTTTAAAGAGGTTTTTCCTCTTTCTCACTCATCTGTCTCTGCTACTTATAGGACAGAGACAAAGTAAATGTGCACAAGATGCATTCAAAAACAGGCCTGCCTCAAAAGCGGGTCAACCACTAATCAGAGGGTGAGTTGTTTGATCCCTGGCACTTCCAGTCTGCATATTAAAGTCCACTTGGGCAAGATACTGAATCCCAAATTTTCCTGAATGCATTCCTCAGTGTCTCAGTAACAGATAAAGAGCTTGGCCTTCAGTGTAAAAAGTTCTCTGAGTGCTCTATAAGGATCTTTGTCTATAGGCAGCATTCTTTGCACTCTTATAATCTATTTTCTCTACAAGTTCTATACAAGTGAAGGTCAACATTGACAGCTCAAAATCCTCGGTGCAAAAAATACAGCCCATACACAGCTTCTCATTTTGCTGCTGATCTTGCAGCGCTCTGCTGAAAGTAGACTAACTCTGGAAATGCTGCTGTGCTGCAAGAAGGGGTGGGCTTTACAATAAACTTGGAAAAAGACAATTTTTCAAACCTAGCAAGGTTTTTATGTAAATAAAAAAACAGGCCAAGGATACTTCCAGCACAAAAATAAATAAATAGATAAATAAATAAATGAAAAGTTGTCTTGGACTGTGCTCACGAAACCCAAAATCCTTACTTGATTCAAATTAGGTTTATCTTTCTTTCAAGGACGTCTTCTTGTGCAAGTTTTATTACTCATCCATTCATTAATCATAAAAACAAATGTATATGAAAGGACAGAGTAGAGAGAGTATTTCTTTCTCATTATTTCTTTTTGTAAGAAAATTTTAAAGTAACAGTACTCTTTTTATACTTTCCCAAGAACAGTAATATTGGTGGTAGAAACTTTTACCTGGTTTTTTATGTCTTGGGAACTTTATGAGCAAAACTTTGTCTGTCTTTAATTCCTATGCTTTCGCAAGAGCAAACACACCTAGACTCTTATAATAAGAAAGTCAATCCTAGGGACAATCCTCTGAACACTAAACAATATTTCACTGAAAAGCACTGTTCCAGAGGAATATGGCTCATATCTTCAGTTTCAGTTCTGTCTTCCTTTGTCTACAAAAGCCATGGTAACAATGTTGCCATGACCACCTTAAAACTACTGGCAATAGATTACATATTGGAAAAGTAAAGTTAAGAAAAAAAACAAAAAAAAAGAACCTTGTTCAAGATTTTTTGAGGACTGAGCGTAATGATAGTGATTTAAAATTTCACTTTTAGACTATGGTAAAATCCTTAACATGGGCATGCACCTGCACTCACCACATAGACACACAACACGTTCTGACAGTCTCCTCATGAGTAGATATAAATTATAGATCATGTTCCCACTCTAAGCTTGTGCCTCTGCCAGACAGAGTTCTGGGCTAAAATGCTGAGATAGACTGTTTCAGTATCTCATCTCACTCAAAAGTGAGAGAGAAAAAAATCCATCATAGATGTCATAGAGAGTGGTGCTTAAACATTTACCCTGGTACTGCAGCATTTCTCGGTAAGCATGCTATTTAAACCAAACTAGCACATGTAAATTTGGTAAAACAAAATTCATTGTTTGATTGACTAAGTGATAGAAGTAGGCCTATCTCAAAGACGTTGTAATGTGTATAAATTAAATATGACAGACATACACGGTATAGTTGTTTTGATAGTACTGTCTTTTGTCGTACATGTTTCATACCTTTATAAGTGAAAGTGATAAGTTCCTTTTCTTCTGGGATGAAAATAGCCATTTAATCAGATATCAGCTGACAGGATTTTTTCTTATGTTCCGAGTTAAGTTCAGCACAGCACATAAGAGCTTGAAGTAGAGATTTTGTTGTAGAATTTATTATAACTTCGTGGAAAATCTCCATAAAATAAAAAAAACCATCTTAATTATTGCTATTTTCTTTGGACTTTTTGGGCACCCAGTGTTTGGTGGTCAGTTGTCATCATAAGAAGCTGTAGCTGTTGTTTTGGCCCTATAGGCCATTTATATAACTTTATAATCGTTCACTTTGTGAACGGGAGTGATCTGAACAGAGGGTGAAAGGGCGGCCCAGGAGTTAATAATGAAAAGAGTCGACCGCCCACCGGATGGTAGAGGCACTCCTCTACCATTTCGTACCTGGTCTCCTGTTCCGACAGTTTCCTGCTGATATACACGACCAAGCGGTTGACCCCCCTTACCTAATGGGCCAAAACTCCCCCCAGCCCTATGGTCGCGGTGTCAGTATGCAGAACAGGGAGGGAAAAGCTGGGAGTGTAGACCAGAGCTTCCCCACAGAGGGCCTTCTTTACCTGCACGAACACCACCTGGCACTGCTCCGTCCCCCGGCCCAGAAAATCCAGTGGAGGCACAGGGGACCTCCCGCATTGCAAACAACAGAGGGTCTAACCAGTGATCCAAATAGCGTTCATCCTCGTGAATTAACTTACTAATAATGAACGTTAAAGTCTTATTCAGCAGCTCCACCAGCCTGTCAGTCTCAGGGTGGTAGATGTTGGTCTGAACAGATTTAATGCCCAGTAATTCGTACAGTTCCTTTAGTGTCAAAGTGTTAATTGCCAGGGTTACTTATAGTTTGCATTAAAAAGATTCCAACTTGTCTGGAAAGACTCACCAAATACCTGTTAAGTTGTAGTGAACCTGTGAAGAGTGTGACACAAACCAAAAACAGATACCCTTCACCCTCAAGTTAAAATGTACTGGTTTCAGTAGAAATGTACATATTTTGCTTTTAAGGTGAATGTTCTCTGTTTATGGTTTGAGTCATACTTTTTCACTAATGCTTGGTGGTTAGATAGGGACAGTAGACAAATCAATATCTCCCATGCAAACTAGAGACCTTCGCAGCAACCTAGCTAGTGACCAAAAAACACACCAGAAGTTTTTTGGTGCAGCACTCTCTTTGCAACTGGTTTTACCTGCTGGCAACCAGCATCATCCAGCAACCAGTTGCCAACGAGTGGGAATTAACAATGAAAGAGCCTTGCGCTTGTTGAATACATGTGCTCAAATCATGGTGAATGTTTGGAAATGTGGATGAATCAGACAAGGAATTGTCTTGTTATAAGAAATTTTCTTGAGAGACAACAGACCTAACGTCTTGTTACATATGTTTCCCACCAGTTTCAGTGATCTGTGTTTGGAACTTGGGGACTTCTAACCGATCCTAGATGTTCCTGTACACTGTCTGAGCCACTTACTTATGCCTTTCAGTGTATGCTCTCTGAGCCTATATCTCTCAGGGGCATCTTTGCACACATTTCCTGATGTGGTTGTAGGGTTGTCAAAATAATCAATACTGAGATACTAATTAATACTAAAAGTTACTATTGGTTTAAATAATCATTTGAAAGAGTATTGACACTAACACTGCCATCTTTGCCTCCTCCAGTTAACACACTACTTCATCCAGAAGCTGCTGACAGGAAGGCACATAGCCCTTCCCCTCATGAGTAGCTGAAGAGTTGACATTACCAACACTGAACAATACTTTGTGAAGAGAGAGGTCAGTAAATGTTTCAACAACACTTAAGTACTGAACAGTTATCATAAATGGAAACCTAGCCAGTGTGCACATTAATGTTAGCTGCTTAACTACAGTGTCATGGAAAAGTAATCTGTGGCTGTGTCAAAAAGTAATTTCTTCCTAAACTTAGTAACTGGTCGTGTGATCCTTGGCAGCAAGAACTGGAGTCAATTGTTTTTGATAACTGGCAATGAGACTTTCACATTGCTGTGGAGGAATTCTGACCCAGTCTTCTTTGCAAAATTGTTTTAACTGAACCAAATTGGAGGGCTTTTGAAAATAAATGGCCTGTTTAAGGCCATGCCAAAGCATCTCAATTGGATTTAGGTCCAGAATTTGACTAGACCACTCTAAAACCTACAACTTGCTAGTATGTTTTCAAAAATTGTCCTGCTCCATAACCCAAGCAAGCTTGAGATTCAGTGGACAAACTGATGGTCAAATATTCTGTTTCAGGATTTTGTGGCAGAGGGCAGAATTTATGGTAAGTCCTCGATGTCCTAAAGAAGCAAAGCAGCTAACTGTTGGTATGATCTTGTTATAAAATACTGCATTCATTTTTTTCCAGACGTAACGGCAAATGTGGGCCAAGCCTTCATGCGGGCCAAACCTTTTTGGTCAACAGGATTTTTCTCCTTGGAACGCTCCCACATATGCCATTTTTGCTTTGGCTTTGAAGTCCTTTGCGGACTGGTAGATGTCAGTGACCGTTTCTTATCTTTTCTTGAGTTTCTTTTTATCGATGTATGACGTGTTTCTCTTTGAGATCTTTTAAAATACTTCACTTTGCAGACAGGCTCTATTTAAATGATTTCTTGATTCAACAGATCTGGCAGTACTCAGGCCTGGATGTGCTTAGTCAAACTGAACTGAGCTTTCCAACAATGTTCATTGTTAACCATCTAAACCGCAGGGCTTTCTGAGGTTTCAGCTTGAAAATGAAATGCCCAAAATGAATTGAAGAAGAAAACCATTAATCAACATATGGACATTACCTGTGGAAAGATCGATGCTGCTGAATTGAAACCAGTTCCAGAGTTTTTATTTGAGACACAGCTAAGCCTTTCATAATTTGCACAATTTGGCATCATCTGTGAAAGTTGAAATTTCTTAGGTAAGGTAAGAACTAGTGTGTTTCTCTTAAAGACTGAAGCTGAGAAGTCTACAAACAACTAGAAACACTGGCAACTTACCAACTCTAATTTAAAATCAATGAAAATGTGGACTCAAGCACAGCACTACTTCAGTCAACCCCCAAATATAATATTTTGTTTTATTTCTTTTACACTAAGAAAATCTTTAAATATTTCTCATATATGCATCTTAAAATTCTATTAAAGCATTTTTTTCCACTGTCAGTTAAACTGAAAAAAGTGTTGCTGCTTGTGTTATTGTTAGCATTGTCTCAATCTTTATTTTAAGAAAAAGCTTCTTAACTTTGAACACTTTGAACTTTTGTTTTTTTGCCCCATGGTTTTATTTATACTAAATTCTAGTATCATGACAACCCTATGTGGTAGGGCTGGGCGATATATGGAAAATCTAATAAATCTAATATCATGATATTTTTTGGCTATATCGCGATACATGAATTATATTGTGATATGTCTTGAAACCCAGGAAAGAAGGGGAGCTGCAGTTTAAGCCTCCATGAAGTCACGTTTTTTATGTAAATATCGTCATGTGTGGTATCCACAGAAATCTCCAAATCTCAGCTAAAAGCTCATATAAACCATTTCTACAACCACTGAACACAGCGAAAAGAACAAACAATTAAAAGAGCAGTTATGTAATTTCGCGAAATGTGCCTAAGCACAAATAACGAAGCCACGAACTCACTTGACTTCATGTAACCAAGCAAAACGGCACATCATCTAAAAGATCCAAAGCTGTAAGTTTCAAAACGCTCCGACCAAAATTCACCGAACCAGCCGCAAAAGAAGACCTGAAATATGCTTCACATTCGATAAACAATAACATGGACTTACCGTGCCATTTTTCTCAGTTTTTCTTGCCCATATCACAGCTGGTTTATTTAAAGTTTTCTTCGGTGTGTGGGGAGACGTTCACGTGCAGAGTTTAAAACAGTCTTAATTTTGCAGTGGATGACTTTTCAGCTGGTGGAATAAATTCGTGGTGCTGCTACCCTTTGTGTCAATAGTTTTATGGCATGTTCTGCAAATTACCGCATTTTTTTCGACATCCTTCTTGTGAAATCCAAATGACAGGAACTCCCACTATCGCCATATTTTTCCCTGTCTGGTAGTATATAAACACACAGGCTCAGCGCAGTGTGCCGGATAGAAAATAAGGATAGAAAATTTTACGGTTGGGAGGGGGATTTATGATGCATTTGCAGCGTGTGGAAGAAACCTTATTCTGCCATGATAAGAATCTCTACCATTCTACATAATCTAGCCAGTGTTCTTTCGTGATACCCCCCACCCAACCTCCATTATCTTCTGCTGTCTGAGACAGTCTGTTAGCAGTTCACCCCATGGGGCATCTTCCTGATGTATTCGTGGATGACTCCGATGCTCACTAATTCTCACCCTTCCTCTTTTTGCTGTTTGTAGAGTCACAGGGTCATGGATCTTGGGTGGAACCCTTTGTGCATTATAAGGAATTTTCTTGTCTTGACATCAATAGCATTGATCCTCCTGTGACCACCTTACTCTTCTAATTGGGTATCTGAAAACTTGTGGACGTAAATGTTAATGGCTCAGGTCTTACTCTTGCAGAGCCGGATCACAACTTGTGGTAGCTGGTTATGGCTAACCTCCTGCCGCTCTCAGCCTTGCACTCTGGTGGGATACTGAGCAATAGTCTTACTTGTAAATCCATGTGGTGCTCTGGATTTCTCTCTTTGTAATAATTAATGGTTCCTGAGAGGTTGCTGTGGTCTACTTTTTTGGCACACCCACCATTTTTTCATTGGTATTTAGTAATGACTCTCTTCCTTATATGTCCCATTAATATAGTTTTTAGTTCTAGATGGTTCTGGCCTTCTGCTGTTTTTCCCTTTCAACTGTGAGGATAGCTCCTGGAGACCAGTCTGTTTATTCTTCTAGCTTTAGTTTCTCTAGCAACCAGCGCTATGAGCTTGGCAGTCTCTAGAGCCTCATATAAAGACATCTTATTATTATTGATCTAAGACCTGTCTTTCATGACTCGATTGTTTTCCAACCTTGTTCTCCAGAGGCTGACACTATACGATGCATTCTTGATCTTCATTTCCAGGATTAGTTACTGTAGCATATATGAGTTGATTGGTTTCTGTGGCAATGTCAGTAGGGAAAGTGTGTCAACATCTACAAATATTACTTCCAGTAAAACTTTGTTAGTTATCTGGAAGACTTGTGTCCAGACACTGAATGTTTTTAATCTTGCAACAATTTTCATTCTCAGCTCAGTAGTTGTCACACTGCTTTCCTGTATAAGGGTCAGTACAATATCTCAGTAGTGTTTTACTTTATTTGGAACCTCTTAACGTCCAGCTGTGATAGCAACTTCCTTCTGTCGATGTTAGAGCCACCAGCTGCTTCTTAGTCAGTGATGATGTCTTCTGTGCATCCATTGTCCACCATCCACTGAGCACTATCTTTTTTCTTGGTGTTCAGTATTCTCAGTTATTTCTTTTTGTCTTGTGTCTTTTTCCAGTGGAAAGGCGGTATACAAGAACCAGTCCTTTTTTCATATCTTTTCATAAAGGCTGAATCTCCTTGTTCACAAACCCAGTCCAACTCTTTGTGAGAACCCCTCTCTCCACACCTTTACGACATCAGAATAAAAAGATTTTTCAGAGGTTCTTCAGTAACACCCATTTTGCACAGTGAGTGGAAAGTTGCGCAGAGGTTAGAGAGTATATTTGAACTTCTTTCTTTTTTAAAATCTTTGTTTCTTATTGTGACGTCATGAAAATGACATGTCTGTCTGTGTTTAACCGACAGTCTTATTCACAAGCAAATACATTTGAAAAAAGAAATGATCTCTATAGCCATCTTATCTAAAAAATTTGAGAACACATACCTTCTCACCGCCTCTGCTTCACACAGTTATTTCTTATGTGTACAGTGCGACACAATAGAGGCCTTCAAAAACTGCTGTAAAAAAGTGTGAACTTTTATTCATATTTGCATGATTATCGCATCTGGCCTCGCTTTTAAGTGAAGGCGTTCAGAATGGCTAACACTTTTCCTTTTAGCTATCATAAGACGACAGTATAAATTGTTCTCCCTATGTCTCCTACTGCAGATCCTTCTTCTCTCACTGCCCTCTCTCCTCCCCCAACCTCCCTCCTGTGTGATTCACTCCCTCTCTTTTCACTTTTTTTGCCCTCTTTCTCTTCCTTCACCTAAATGACCACCTAGTGTCCCACTTTTAAACTGCTGGTTGCTTAAAGTCTAGTCCAATCTCACTTAACTTCCCTTATATACTTTTCTGTCCCTGCCTTTTCCCTCCCCCTCTGCCTTTATTCCTTTCCCCTCAAAAGTCCCATGGATAAGATGATTCAGTCCATATTTTTGGCCAAAGATAGGGATTAGTGAAAAACTTAAAAGAGATGCTCTTACTGAAAGTGACTCACTTGTACTTAGAGGAACTGGGAAATGCAGACATATAAATTTACACTAAAAAGTTCAGAGCATATGGGGGAAAGTACTTATACACAAAGTCAATGTGTGCATCTATGTCCTACACGTGTTAATGTGTTTTTAACCTCTCTGGAGATTAGAGAGGTATGCAAGACAGCATAAACACAATCATCTAACAGTCAATTGCATATGGGCTATAATTTGAATCTTGGTCAGTGTAAAGCTCCCCAAAATCAGCAACTTTAACATAAACAGACACAGACTTACACGTACAGGCACACATGTACATGTTTGCATGTCTTTGTATATGGGCAGTGGTGAATGCATGAATGCATCAGAGAGCAACTTAGGGTTCAGTATATTGCCCAAAAATGCTTAGGCCTGCAGACTGGAGACTAGAGCACCCATGGATCAAACCAACCTTAACACAATTGCAAGTCAATCTGAAGATGGAAATTCACAAAGTTTCAGATTAGCTGTTGTTCTGGGGCCTATGATGATGAAAAGTTTACAGAGGCAGGAGAATGATAGAGACCAGAGGAAATTATCGCAAAATGCCAAAGATTTTGTCAGATTCAGATTCACACATGGCTGGAGCATATGGTCCTACCTAACTACAAATATCATTACTATAGTAGGTATCAGAGTTGTTTGCTGTAAATACAGACACATTTCCAGCAGGTAAATGTGTACAAATAATAAATAAAGATTTGGTTTACTTCTCTATTTACTCTCGGCACACCTTTAGGAGAAAGAGAAAGAAGGCAGCAGATATAGAAGAGGCCATAAAGAGAAAGGGTGGGGGGTGGCACTGTGTAAGAAAAACTCATGGGTGAAAGTTTGGGTAGCAAAGACCATAACTGGACCTTCTCTCACTATGGAAACAGAGTTGGAGTTCGGTGAGTGCAGGGCATTGTTGGAAAAAAGTTAAGAAGAGGAATGGGAGAATGGAGAGACTTGTGTGTGAGGGCAGAGAGATGAGGGAGTAAAAGAAAGGAGGAGGGGAAAGAAGACAGGAGAAAGGGACAGCCAAAGTGGAAGGCTAAAGGGAGAGAGAGATAAAAAAGACACAATGTAAGGATTTTGGAAAAGAGGAGGGTGGGAAAGTTTGAAAGAGGAGGAGAGAGCGAGAGGAGGAGAAAGGGTTGGAAAGTCATAGAGAAAAAGGGAGGTGGAGAGAGAATCAGGCCATTCATCCATGCCTCTGGAGACGGACGCAGTCTGAATTCAGGATAGCTCATTCAAAACGCCAACTCCACTTTGTCCCACAACACCTCTGTCAGTCTCTGCTACCTAGTTACCAAGTGGCTGGGACATATCCAGAATACCTTAACACCATGACTGACAGCAATTTTCAATATGTGACAACTACACACCCCACCCATACACACACACACACATGCACATGCACCCACACACGCGCACTGCATAACACACTCTGCGGGTTCCCAAAGCAGTGTTGTTTTTTGGTGCAATGATTAAGTTTTTGGGGCAATAAACATGATCACAGCGACACTCTGGAAAGCCATGTTCATTCCTAATGCGTGAGCTAAGGGGGTTCTGATTATAAATAATACACATGCAAGCATCATATGCGTGCATACACGGGACACACACAAACACAATCACAATGCCCGAGGAGACATGCTAGAGTGTTGTCAGAAAAGCGCAATCTCCCTGCTCTGGCACAAGAGATTTTCCTTAACCCTGACAGATAATTGGTCTCCAGGGAAACAATGTTGCTTGAAGCTAAAAGTTAAACCTTAATAAGGCTGTAAATACACACACAAATGCAAAAAATAAATGCTACAGATGTATGCTAGATCAAGCAATGCAAAACATAAGTACACATACACAGGAACACTGATGTAAATCATTTAAGTCTGTGTTCTCAGAATAAATGAAAGGTGATAAATGCCAGAGTAATAACGAAACAAGTCAGTCAGTTCAATTCTGCTGCCTTTGCCGTTTAACCTATCAGCCAACAAGCACAGTGCAAACAGAGGCACACTGTCTTGGTTATGCAGTGAGTTTTCATCCTGGCATGAATGTTTTCTTCTTCTTTTCTTCAATTTCCGTGTTGCAGTTTTATGTTTTAGAAGCAGCAGCTCCTCCCAAAGGTGTTTTGACCAAGATCTGTGTGTATGTGTGTGTGTGTCTGTGTGTATACCATCATGTGTGTGTTGGTGTTTCTGTGTGTCTATACGTGTAAGCCTGTTTGACCTTGTCAGGAATGTTCCTATTTAATCATCTCGGGGAAACCTCAAACTTGCCTTTAAAATTGAACATGAAAGGTAACCTTCTCTATTTTTGCTTGCTGTCTCGCTGCAGAGAACCGGGGAATTATCTTTTTCACTCCGTCTCGGATCCACCGAAGGCACATGAATAGGATGGAGAGAGGTGGAGAACGAAGAGAAAATGACACACACACAGAGAGAGGAAGATGGGGGCAG
>VUQG01003857.1:11121-32182 GCA_015106755.1 Etia nguti
GGGGGAGACAGAGGGGGGGGGGAATTGACTGAAAGAGGAAGAGTGACAGCCAGACAGGAAGTAAGTTAGGGAGTGAAAGTGAGGCGCAGGAAAGGAAAAGAGGAAGAATGAGGTGCTAGCAAAGAGGAAATACTAGTGAGGTACTAAAGCAAGACAAATATTTGGTATAATGAAGTAAGCACCAGGCCAGAACTGCGGAAAAAGATCTCCCTTTAACAAGGTGCAGACAGAAGATGCCATAATGAGGGAGTGGTCCATTTATCAAACAAGCAACTCCATCTGACACAAACTGGAGATGGAGTTTAGTTGCAGTAGCCAGTTGCCAGTAGACAGTGGTTTAACGAGAACTTGTCATTACGTATGTTACCAACACTTTTACACTTGATGTGTGTGTGCGCTGTGCACAAATATTAAGCCACCGTCATCGGGCATAGCCTTTATGTCTATCAGGCTCCTTTTCTTTTTCTTGCTCTCTGTGAGTGCAGGGCAGCCGGCTAAGTGGTAGAGTTGGCTGAGCCTGAGGCGAGAGCAGAGCAGCCTCACGTTTCGCTGGGTTGAAATATTTAAGGAAGCCATCTAAAGCCTGTTTCACTCAGTCAGTACCCAGTGGGTCAGTCCCATCAGAGACCAATTACAACTACTGCTGAGCCATGGATAAAAGGCTCGATCAAAGGAAACAATGCACAAGGATATAGCGCGTTAGCATACAGCGATACATCAGTGTTTGCCCGAAAAATGATGTATGTGTATACAATGCTTGAACACACATACACCTAAGAAAAACCCCCAAAAATAAAGCTCATCTACACAGACTCACACACCTTTCCTTTTGTTTTCTTTTTTATTGTCATCCCTCTTACCAGTTCTTTCTTTCTTGATCCTTACTTCTGTTTCTTTACAAACATAATAATCTTTCTGTTTTTTACAGCACCACCAAATCCCAAAGGTTTCACAGTTACACTCACAGAAACCCACATACCAAATGTTCTGCTCCCAAAGAAAATTGAACAAAAAAAAGTGCCTTCCATGAATTTGAAGTTAACCAAGGACAGTGAGAGGTGAGCAGGTGCACGGCCGAAAGCGTGCAGATACACAGTCTGTCCATTGGTGACTCACTGTCTGCAGAAAACACTCAAATGCACGTCATCTTCTTATTGTGACACGCATACACAAACACGTGTCAAGGGAGCATAAATCATTCATAACGATCATTAAAAGGGGAAAGAGGGGGATACATAGGAGGAAGCAATGGGTTGAATAAATCTCTCCCTCTGACCCCCCCACCCTATCTTAGTCACAGTGATGCGAACTGACAGGCCACTAGATAAGCAGCAATTAGACAGAGTCATCTGTGCAGGTAGCATAAGGGACAGACACACACTTCTGTGGATGCTCTTGCACACTTTCAGGTACACAAATGCACGAATGCCTGAAGAGAAATTACTTAAAACAGAGAGACACTGATGACACGCAAAATACAAAGTTCACTAACAGGCGTATGACTAAAACATATAAACATACACTGACCCAAATGATCTCTTTCAATCAAACATGAAGTGCACTTACCCTGATTTATTCCCTTTTTTCTGCTTTGCTAAAGGGGAAAAATTCTGTATTTCTGTCTTTCCTTTTGTAAGCCCCAGGGAGAAAAGGCACTTAAGATAACATAGACATGACACATGTTGAATCAGGGTTGCTGCTGAGACATACGGAAACAGAGGTGCGCGAAACAAGAGAGCTCCATTCAGGGAGAGATAAAAAGCTCTTCAGGGCTGTCAAATGACAAAACTAGAGGGGGGCTTCATTGGGACAGTTTAGTATTCGATGCATTTACACTGTACGCCTCCCATTTTGGCAGTAATAGTTCTGGTTTGTGGGAAATCCTCCGTATCGTGTCTTAAAGTAATTCAAATGTCGGCAACAAACCAAAACCAGAAAAGCTGAAAGAATAAGTAAATAAGAAATGAATTGATGTAATAAGATTTAGTAAAGAACTGCATTTAATATTTAGCGCTGTTAAAATTAAATGTAAACGCATAATACATATCAAATTTAATATCTACCATGTCTTCACTCAGCCTGAAATAAATGTTTTCAATGCGATATATTCTGAAAAGCTAAGCTTCCCAGTTTTTGACCTGTCAAATACAAGCCATGATTTTAAAGACATTTAAAAGTAATTTTATCCAAAAATCAAACAAACAAACAACCCCATCTTTCTTTTATGTGAGGGAAGGTGATGTTGGTTGTGGAAAAATGATTCACATGAGAAGAATTGGAAACTACTTTCATCATTACAAAAGCGAGCACTAGCATCAATGTTGTAGATCTTGTGCACAGTTAATGCCACAGTTGAGCTAACACAGTGTGATTAACTACAACTAAATTATTTTCTCAAATTCAAAGCTCATTAAATGCAACTTTGGATTCGTGGAACATCTGCAGTAGCTGTTTCTAACAGAGGAACAATTCAGAAATAGGATGCCAGAATCCCCAAAGCGAGAATTCACACTGTAAGAAAGTTGTTGTTTTTTTCCCCCCAATCCGACAGGTTTAAGCATTCTGTGAACTACATTTAAATCTTTACAAGGACAAAAAGTTTGAAAAAAAAAAAAACCCAAACCAAGTTTTCTAACTTAAAATTGGTTGGGTTTAATAGTTGATTATATGTGGATGGATAAGACTCACATCTGATTTTGTGCAAAACTCTTGAGCCGCTTGTAACTTCTTTATATTTTGCCCCCAAGAATCCAGATTTTGAAGAAAGAATGGATAAGAGAATTCAGGCTGTACTGAGCTATAAAGGTGGTAATACAAAGTATTACCTGTCAAGCTAGTTAGAATTGTACAAATACTGTTTGTGGCTTATATACTGTGTTTTTATTTGTGTTTGCCGGTTTCAGTAAATCACTACCCTTATTTCCCATTTTCCTCTCGTAATATGAAGAAATTAAGGGTAGCTCAAGATTTTTGCACAATACGTAACATCTTAACTATATGTTTTCCTAATCTGAAAAAAATCATACAATATGCTACAGTCAGCACTGAATAACCTGGCCTAAGAGTCAGAAATTAGCCCATTTAATATCTTCAAAATATGTTCTGACACTGTCCTTGATAAAGGGAGGAAACTCCTTTTGTACACTTGAACACAGAATAAGTAATGTTCCTGAAAACAGAACAATTTCTGTAAATTCATATTACCAGTGTTATTTTATTGCCATTCATGGGTCTATAATAATTTCCTCCGGTCGAGGATTAAACAACAAAAACACTTAATGAAAATACATTAAATAAACCTCTTACTTTGAAGTAGCTTAATCCTTAAAAAAAAAAAACAACAAAAAAAAAAACAACTGTAAAACAATGCTACAAACATGGTTCGCATTAGCTTGAGTTAAATTAGCAGCGGTTTGCTAGCTGTGCAGTTTAGAAGCAGCACCAAAAAAGAAACAGGACTGCTTTAAGTATTTCAATTTTGTTCCCAAATTAAATTGGACACCATTTATCCGAAGTCCCGGGTGGGACCAAACAAAAAAAATGTCTCGTTGCTTCACACACCTGCTTGTCCTCCCAAGTATACCAGTTTTACAGCCACTTTTCAATAACTGCTTTCCAATTGGTGGGTAAGTGGGTCAGTGGGGGTCTTTCTTTGGGGGTGCGCCAAGCCCATGAGCCACTGCAACCTCTGGCATGGCTCTTTGGTTCTTTTTTTTAATCTCCCATCTTCATTGCCAATAAACATTTTTTAATCCCAATGGAGGTTTTGGTCCTTGCTAGTGAACTGAAGTTTTGGAGCAGGATCACACCCCAAACACTCCCCTTCCAGTCATACATCTATACATGCCTACTTGTCCCAAATAACCATTTGTTCTCATTTTCCTGCCTCACCTTAGCTTACTATTTCTGTGATTGTCATCCTGTATTATTTTCTAGTACAAAACAACAAACAAACACAGGATGACAATCACAGAAATAGATTGCTCAACATAGATTGCTCCCCTCAGCAAGAGAACATTGTTCTTCTTTCTTCACCTTTTCTCTTGGCTTAGGTGCTCTGTCTTCAAAACACTATGTAAGTCATGGTACTGAACAAGTTAAAAAAAAAAGAAAAGTTCCAAACAATGTGTCTGCCCACTGACACGATGCAGTGCTGCCACTGAAGCAATGCTGAGGAGATGATGTAGCCCCTGGGCCACACACAAACGTCAGGCTGGAGTTGAGAACGGTAAACAGCAACGCTATTATTTAACAGACTGCAGAGTCAAACGTTGTTACAGTGTGTGACCTTTACATTGCTTGGGGGCTAATACAGAAATGAAAAGCGAGCAAGAGTTTTGGAGGAAATAAATTGGGGGGGACACGCCGAGATGAACACACACACACACACACACACAGAGTTATAGTTGTGCATACGTTCACATTAATCATTCATGTATGAGCATCTAATGTTGCTATTAGTGATGCAGAAGATACACACAGCCACTCACGCTTTCTAACTGTTCTGGTAACACTATGCTAGCACCATACAGGGTGTGTGTGAGTGCATGTATATGTGCGTGAGGTAAATCAGCCAATTCTGCAGTGAAAGTGACTGTCGGCACGACTATTGCAGGGATGTGCTGATAGAGAGGTTTTAGAGCAGCAGACTGCCTAAGGCCTGGAAGAACTCGGGAAACGGTGGTGGGGTGAGGGGGGCAAACAGTGGAAAGGAGGAGAAGCAAGAGAGATAAAGAAAACAGGAATGCGGCAGAAAATAAACAAGGTTACAGAAATAGGGAGGGAGGCAATGAGCAACGGATTTAAGTGAGGTGGGAACCAAGGTCAAGCCACTGAAGCAGAGCGAGAAAGGTGAGAAAGAAAAAAAAAAGGTGGGACGTAAAGAATGAGCGACAATGAAAGACAGAGAGGAAGGAGAGGAGTAAGGGCTGCTGGGAGGAAGCGGAGAGAGAGACCTTTGCATGATAATTCATTCATTAGGAAAGACCTTGACCAAGAATTCTCTCCCTACATCCTGATCTCCTGACTCCACTCCCTCTTGTCTCTTCTTTTTTAGCCCCTCCACCCATCCCTGCAGCCCCCACAACTCACTTTGCTTAGTTTTCTCTTTTTCTCTCTGTCAACGTCACCATTGTCTCATTACAGAATCCCTACTCAGCAGTTCTAAGACGGAGGCAAGGTGAGAGAGAAAGATATACAGAGAGTGAGAGAGAGAGAGAACGCGGGAGAGAGATTATGACAGGCTACCATCATGTGACGCCTCTGTTGTGTCTTTCACCTTCTACTCCAGGTCTACTGTGTATGCACATCAAATACCTCTGTCTCAGCTGGTGCTTTTAAGTGCCCCGTGTTTAAATGAGATAAATAAATCAAAGAAAATGAGAGGAGGGCATGCATCTTGCAAACCAATGTGAAATCAATAATGGGTAGCCTTAGACATGTAAAATGTGTTCCATCAGCTGCATGCAAGGAAACGCTGCAGGCTTATAACCTTAAAGAAATACTTTAAATATTTAATTAAAAATAACTATTAAGAAGAGGCAACACAACAATTATGTAAAAAAGGGAAGGCCATTTTCTTTAAACTGGTGTTTCAAATCACCTTTTGCTGATTTTAAATACAAAGCTCAGTCTGATGCTAAAAAGCAAGTCACTTGTAAGAATACAATATTATATTTATTTTTGAAGCAGCATCTTATTGTTAGTGGCAGTTATACACAATGTAGACATATATCAAAAGCTGTCTTTAACATCACTAAGTGTTTCATCCCGTACAAACCACATATTTGGCAGATCAGCAGATTTAATTATTCCGCCTCATCAGATAAGCTGTCAGTGCTGTACCTGTAACAGTTATTGTGTGATCAGTGAAAGTTATAGAAAGTTTAAAAACTTTCTGCTCTTTGTAGGAAATTGGAATGTGACTGAATGTTTCACTGCTGATGGTCTATTTGCAGAGATGCACCAGCTGGCAGTAGAAGCGGAGGCAGAATATTATCCATTGTTCAGTATGGAATTGTTTGGATGGTATCGTTCTGCACCAAGGGCAGCAGAGTGGGGCAAAGACACGGTGGAAAAATTGTATGGCAAAAACAAAAAGACAAGCCCCAGACGATGGTGTTTATGCAGCACTACAGCTGTCATCATCAACCTCTGCAGATGGCACTTCATACCAGCCACAAAAACTGAAGGCCTGTTTGCCTTCGGGGAAAGCAGGCAGTCAAAATTATTGGTCATTAAGGACTGAATTTGAGCCTGGGGAATCATCCACTTTGAAATCTTTGGCCATAAACACAAACTAACCTACCCTTAAAAACAACTGCACACTTCTTTTTTTTGGTCTGGAAGTAAACAAGAAGAAATTTTGCTACTAAAAGCACCTCATGACTCTGAGAGAAGTTAGAAGTTTAGAAAACTGCTAACTCACCTGTTAATACAAACATTTAGGAAAGTATCTACAGAAATATTGATGATCGCAATTGGTTACAAAAAAAGCGTAATTTAAAAATAGATTAAAACATCACAAACAACATAAATGGCAAAACTTTTATATAATACGTTAGGTGGATATACAAGAAATATTTTGTTTCTCTTAGATAGTGCAAAGTAAAAAAGACAAAAAAAGAACAAAACCAAAAAATATTTTTAGGTTGTCTGAGGTAGTGCTGTGCTTTTGGTGACTTGACTCCACATTTTCTTTGCTGATCAAACAGAGCTTGCAGTGTTTCTGCCTAGTTGCTTGTAGACTCTTTCCTCAGTTTTAATATCACACTTTAGGAGAAATGTTTGAAATATCTGAAACTTTTAATAGTGTTGTAGACCTGCAGGACTGATAACATTAGCTGTCTAGCTCCACATTCACGTTATCATTTTATTATTAGCCATGGCTGCTAGCTGTTACTTTAATGATAACTTGACAGACAGATAATAGTAATAGTAGCTAATCGATTAAGGTACTTGTGGCTGCTCCCGTATTCCCTCAGGGACCGCTGCAGTAGATGCGTCCGCATGTTTGATTTGGCAAAGATTTTATGCCAGATGCACTTGCTTGGGGGAAGGGCTGTGTGTCTGCCTGTAGCTGAAGTCGTGCCTTAACTAGAGGAGGCAAAGATGACACTCTTGGTTTCGGTACTGTTGCAAATCAGTATGTTATCTTATAATAATTTTTAGTATGGATTAATATTATGAGTTATTTCTGACAAACCTATAATATGCTGTATATCCCTGGTAGTGCTTAATGTAATGTGAATCTGTTTTCAGGTCCTATAATTAAAAAAAAAACCCTGACAGAGTTGATATTACAAAGAATGTGTTAGATGAGGTTCATTCCTTAAAAAATAGGCCATCCAAAGAATAAATGTCAGCTCTGTTTTGTTCCTTGGCTTAGAAGTTTGAGGCTTCTCTAAAGCTTTGTTTAAAGCTCTTGTGAAAAATTTCATTATACTCAAGACAAGGCATTATTTTTGAGTTCATATCTTATGATAGTTTATATATTTGAGTTTCGGTTCATTGTAGTTATAATATTTGAACATTAGATTTTTGTGTTTGAATATTAGTCTGGTTGTCTCACTTAGGGTACTGCTGAGTTTTTGGTTTCTGTGTTTGTTTTATTTATTCTAGTCATGAGTTTTAGGTCGCTGTTACCGTGTGTTTGGGGAATACAGCAGTTGAAGTAATCTCCCCATTGTTTCTGTTCGTGCCTTCCTTTGGCTTAGTATTGTCTTAGTATTTATCATAGGCGAGTTTGGACCCACTGGGAGACCTTGCCTCACCCTATTTCACCCGAAACCTTTGCTAATAATGACTCATACCCCTTTTCACACCTTGACTCATGTTATGAGGCACATGATCAACAGTGGGTCAACGACCCTCTTAAGGGACAACTCCCACTAGGGCTTAAATACCTGGGACTCTTCACCATTTGGTCTTAGAACTACGGATAAGAGGTGAAAAGTCTTCAAGAAACTTAAAGAAGTCCAGCTGCTTTTCTTTCCAAGCTCCTTAGATAACCGTCACCTGGATGACTGAGAACCCACACAGACATAACTAAGCAGTGTGCTGTCCTGTTGTCGATTGTGGATCCCCTATTTGCTCTCATAATAATTATTATAAGATTATATTTTTGTTATTTTCTAGTTTCTAGTTGAGTGAGGAGGATGGAGGGAGAGAGGACAGAGAGATTGTACAAGACATTGACAGGAAGAATAAGGGAGCAGATAGTGAAGTTAGCTGGAAAAACAAAAGTCATTTTTCACAAAGTAGTTTTTCATGTATTTCATGGAAGCTTTACCTACTTTCCAGGAGCACACTGAAAAAATACCAGCAGACATTCTAAACAGAGCATATTGATATGAATGGCAGCATTTTACAGGATTCATACAACTCTAAACATGGCTGAACAGGATGGCTGCCACTATATTGATGTGACACACTATTCTCCACTTGTTAAAATGGGGTGATGTTCTGTGCTGTGTCTGCATTATAAAGGGAGGGTTTGTATAAATTCAAAACTTTAATATAAAACAACTCTATTGCTAGTTTGCTTTTTGTACAGGTCTATGGAGTGGCAGGGTAATTTTGTAGTGTCTAATGCTATTTTAACTGCCTGCTGATTTCGGTGGACTGCCTCTAAGTGATTAACAGGCTGAAATAATGTGCATGTTTCTCATCTCATCTGCTTTGCCACAAATAGTTCTTTAACTTCTGAAATGACTGAACGTTTGCCTCAGGTTTGATAACTAAAGGCTCCACCCTAAAACCGGTATATAATATTGAAATCTCAAATTATTCACTCTGAAATGTTCTTAGACACTACAATAGGCTATCCACTAACTGAAGTCTGCAAATGTCAGAAGGGTAATGTCATGCATGCAATGCCTTGTAGTGGAATAATAATGAATGGAATAATATTAATTACAAGGCACTGCATGCATGACATTATGATTGGGAGCTAAGCCCCCCTTTAAGTTTGAACCTAGACTCGTCTCTGGTATTTATGTATGTGTCTTTCTTTTCTTTCTTTTTTTTATTCGGATGTTTAGTTTTCCTTTGTGTCCTGTGCCTCTGTGTGTTTTCCAGTGGATGTTTTTCTTGCTCATACTTACTTCTCGAATTGATGTTTTCTGTTTACATTGGACCACTGGACTCTTTACAATGGGCCTACAGATTCTGGATTCTGCTTTTGGATCCTCCAGTCTACTTCACACCCTAGTGCAGCTGTCATTTGAAAAATTAGGCAAATCACATAAAAACAGTATTGACAGATAAAAACAACATTAAATGTGAAAACTTAAGAATAGTTACCTCTTTGCCACAGTGTTGGTTTATATTTCCAACTGGACTAAAACGGTCATGCAAATGATTAAAGAATAGATAAGAAAAGAGAGAAACAAAGAAATGAACAACAAAAACGGTACCAATGCTATTGACTGGTTTTAGAAATAAAGGCAGGCCATGTGTGGACATGCTCAGTCCAGAGGGGTACAGTATAAAGTGAGTTCAGCAAAGCCAGGAATACTCAGGATGTATGTCATTTGACAATTCTTGTACACACAATCAATCTGAGCTCCATCTTTATAAGTCAGAAAATAAAAATAAAATGATAAAAATGTGACAGGAAAATGAAACGCTGGCACTGGGAATTAGATGATGTGTTTAGTACTGCAGAAAAATGTTCATCTTGTGAATTCATGATCATTGCTAGCACGTAGAGCAGAAAAAAATGATCTCAAGTTAATTATGTCTATTTTAGTGCTCTGCACTGCTGTTTATTCTTAATGTGACAGCTGCACATTTGAGTTCTGAAACTTCAACTTTATACATTTAAACACTACAAGTTATTTGATGCATTCAATTCTGACACCCTCCCATCTAATAAAGTAAACTTGGAAATGGCTTTAGTTTGTGTCTACATCCAGATTTTATTGATTGATATCAACACTCTCAGTAATAAATAGCTTGCAGTTGTAATGGATCATTTACCAGTCTATTGTCTAGTAGCTTTAGTTCCAATTGTGTTTAAAAAACATTAACACGAGCTCAAACTGAAACTTTATAACACAGCTTTATTAAATGGTCTTACACACAGCTAAACAGGATGGATGTATAAAACATACTTCGTCACCACAGAATCAATATAGCGCTTAAAGCACACTGTAAGTAAAACAATCAATAAAAGTCAATGAAAATGTGGTCAATAGAACCTACTGCTGACCAGATGCCTGTACTATGATGTAGGATTTGGGCTTATCTATATAACTTCATAGTTAACCCTTGATTTTCACTACGAAGGATTCAGATCATTTCTTATTCCGCTAACTTGCAATAGTAACTTATGCTGTACACCTAACCCTACTTACCATTCCAGGGAGATCCCTCAGATCTGTGTGCGGAGAGAAGCAGGGTCTAAAGTTTTTCAATCAAGTTTTTCGATCAAGTTCAATTTCCGATTTCTCACGTGCGAATAAACAAATCTGACTAGTCTGACCGCTGCATTTGGCAACAAGTGTCCTAATAGCTCAAAATGTATACTGGTATTGAATATACAATGATATGGAAATAGTGAAATAATCATGTTTTACCCCAGACACATGGCTAGAAGCTGCTCCAGGTCAACTGGCTCTCTGAAATTTCTCTGCCACATCATGTGATCCCAACTCTGCCACCAAGAGCTTAAACTGCCCCAGTGACGTCCTGAAATATGAAAGAAAGCAGCTGTGATATAGCTTCAACTCATGGATCAAACCTTGAAATTCTCCCTGCTGCTGCCTGCTCTTGAGAATTGGATGAACCCAGAATCTGTTTTTCTTCCTTTTCTTCTTTAGAAACATCAGGAAACGCTCATCATTACTTGATGTCGACTTAAATTTTTTGTATAGTGTTTTTTGAGGGCAGAGTTTTCGCAAAGAAAATTGTGTGTGAGTGTGTGTCAAGGCCTTAAGTTTGAATTCTGTTTTTATATTCATTTTTTACTTGAACTCAGACAATTAAAATCTCATTATTCAATAAAACAGAATTCACACTCTCCTGAGTCATAATGATAACGTGCTATTGATAAGTCTTTTTCAAACATAGGAGTAAGGAGTAAGAGAAAGGAAGTGCTTAGTAATTCTTATTCCTATTCAACCCAGCATTTATATCTGTTCTTTATTATATGACTTAATACGCATATACGCTACCTTTAAAAACATACCTATCTAATACAGTCGTTTTATATAAATATATGCATATATTTATTGCTCAAAAATGATTAATTATTAACTACACCAATACAAAAATAAAGCTTGTTTTATTACATACAACTATCCAGATTTAATGTACAGTACAACCATCATATCACCCTACAGGGTACAACCCAAATATCCCCTCAGAGTCAAAATCTAGAGTTTAAATATTTAACACCCTGTCTCACCCAAATACTGCTTTATAAGTGTTTTCTTATATAATTTTTAAAAAACTTTAAGTTACACAGTCAGCATTTTGCCAGCTTTCTATTCTGGCTTCAGCTAGACTAAACTTTATTAATATAATAGGTCTTTTCCAGTGTTACCTGCCAAAACATTTAAAGCTCAGAATACTCTTAATACTAAAAATACTATACTATAAATTTTCTGTACTGATTTTCATCTTACACACACTCATATTATTGCTTTGTCTGCTGCTGTTTTGCTCCTTTCAGCCTGTATTGTGTGTTTAACCTCTTCATATTTTTCCCACAGTACACTTTTATTTCTCTTTGTAAAATCAGCTGTTCTGCTGCCAGTGCACTTATTAATAATTGTGATTAGTCAGGTGCCAGTGCCATTCTTTTAATGTGAACGCTGAGAGACCTTCGTGAGACCCTCGGGTAACTTAGTGAGTTGATAATCAGCTTAGTGTGACCGCTTATCTTGAGTGCCGATGTTAGGGTAAGTGAATCCAGATAACGGAAAGCTTCCTTGGGTATGCTGAACTCCGTTTGTAGAGCAGGGCCCAGGTTACATGTGCAGCACAAGTTACCGTGATGATTTAACCAGGTAAAAAGAGAACCACCTTTGTGACAAAGAAAACTCAAGATTGCTTCCTAAGTTAAACTTGCTTCTTACTACACCCCTGTGGTGAAAGGGTTAATAGGAGCCGGGCTTCAGTCAAATAAAACTGGAAAACAAATATGTTTATTAGTCTGTGAAATGAAATCTCATAAAACTATTAAAGCATAATTTGACAAAACCACCTTGACATTATAAAATTATTTGTAATTACAAGCTATTGCAAATGTGAAAGAATGGCAACGCTATACAACGTTTTTTCTTTATTAGTGGATCCCTTTTGATATTATTATTTCTTATTATTTCCTTCCAAAAATCTCTTGTTTAGTTTTTACACTGACCAAAGTGATCCTAACCCTAAGCTCTTAACCCTAACACCCAACAATAGGCAAGGCTTGCAAAACTGCGTATTATTACATGTTTATTAAAACACTGATAAGCAGGATATGCTAGCTACTGATAACAAAAGGGTATTGAATAGAAAACAAGCTTGTTCCCATTTGTAGTAACAGTGAAGCTATCTGTCATGGTCTGTCGATCATGAGTATCTAGACAAGTAACTCAGGCAAACTTAAAAAGATCAATGAGCTTTGTATGTACACGAACAATCCTGATGTATTTGCTCGTTGTTTCTAGCTTTTATATAAAATATTATCCCTTTGTGGTTGCGTCAGAAAGGGCATCTGGTATAAAACCTGCTAACTCAAACGTGCCGATAGCAGCAATGGTGACCTGTTGTGAATAAGGGAGTAGCTGAAAGTAGCTTTATTATCTTTTAATATTACACAGGTTTCATTTTTTATTTTAATCTTATTTCTGTTATGTTTTATACCACAGTTGAGTGGCCTTTCACACATCCGTTTGAAGGCTTTTCAATGCCATCATTTTCTGTGTTGAAATTCCAAGGCTACAGGGCCACTAGCCTGAACATCCACTTGTGTTCTGAAATACTCTGGGTAGAGTTACGAAAATCATTGCAATTCTTTCCTGTATGTTTGAGGTCCTAATGAGAAACCTTGAGAACTCCAAGAGTCTTTATTTTCTTTTACAACTGTTTTGGATTCTGTGGTATGCTCAATGATTATTGCTCAACAGCTATTAGTGCACGAATGTCTTTTCTTTGTGGTTACTCTCAGGTGAGACTATTTGTGTGCTAACTGTCTTTTCCTGCAACCACTCCTATACCTTGTCAGAAATATCATGACCTTGGTTAACTTAATAAAGTGTTTGCAGTAGAAAAGAAGATATAAAAAAGGAATTGTGTTATTCCATCGAGCCTGTGCAGCATCACAGAGAAGTAAAGATTTTGTCATCACTAGCAATCAAGCTGGTGAAAACATTTTTTCTTTTTTTTTTTGCTGGCTTAACTACATTTAAATTCTCTGGGGAAATGCCATTTCAGACTGCAAGGCTGAAACGCTACATATTGCTCCGAGTTTTCCATCTTTGGGTGTGGATCAATATAGCTTATAATAGATCTGTTTGGGTATGTTTCATACTGCAGCATTTTCTCATCTCAATTCCAGCACAAATAGCTTTAACACGAGCTCAGGTATTGTTTACTGGGAGAAAACAATGATTAGACATATCTAACTCAGTGTGTCAGCTGCTTTCCAGGATTTTGTAATTTCTTAATATGCTTAGCAAATAGCCAAGTTGGAAATTCATTTCATGTCTTTGATCTTGTATTGAGTGGTAATTGCGGGTAAAAAAAATTGCAGTTAATTTTAAACACTCTTATATTGTAAGTCCTCCAATTGACTCCTTAAAGTTTCAACATGTCCTGATGGAAAAACCCTGCATCGCTGCAACAGGTAGGCAGGGTACTTTCCTTTTTAAAAGTGGGCGAAACTCACTGCACCACAACCAGAGAGAACTTGTTATGCTGGCAGAAAAGAACAAGAGGTTTAGGGAAGACTGATTTTGTTTGGCTTATCTTAAGCTGGGTCTTCCTTTAAGTTTTTTTTGTGTTTTTTCTTAAATTAACTTATAATATGTAGTTAGGTTTAAATTGTATAGTCAGTGAAAGGGAAATTAATCATAAAAAGAATCATAATTAGCTAACCAACCCCTGGGCTACCTTAAATCTGAAAGTTTTGTTTCAGGATTCCTGCTGCCAATCAACAGTCAACGGATAACAACCTACCAAAGGAGCTTGTCATTTTGTTGCCTTGAAGTGAGAATTGATTGGATTTTGAGTCCCTTTTAAACACACACACACACACACATACATAATATTTTTATATATATATATAAATAGATAGATAGATAGATATGAACAAAAGAGCAGCACACCTTCACCCCAAAATAATGGGACTTCAGCTAGGAATTTCATAGATCAAGCATTCAGTGTTTTATTGAATGCGACCTGGGCTGGTTTAAACTGAACTGCATAAATATGTGATGACCTTGTTTAGTCCTGCCTCATCCCATGCTGTAAAGCATGGACTGAGAAACAGTTTCGTTCTCTAACCATAACAAAGATCCCCAGAGGACACAATGAAAAAAAAAAGGTGACAACAAAAGAAGTGGAAAGGATAAATGTTAGATCAAAGTACACTGAATGCATGCATTATGGAAAATGCCCCTGGGGAGCTTTAGGAAACCCTACATACTCATGTAATCATGTTACACACAGGACAGACACACACACACACACACACACACACTGAAAGACATGCATTCCCTAGGTCCTTATCCTAACCATAACATCTAAAACTAGATGCCTAGCCAAAATTCTGACTCAAACTAAGTGTTTTCACTCCTGAAGTGTCAAACGTAAAGTTGTCCTCTAATAGCTAAAAATATGATACACACACATACACAACAGTCAGCAGCATCTCATGAGCCATAATTGCCAGAGCATATTGACCTTGTTGAGTGTGCCTGTGTGTGTGTGTATGCATGCATTTAGAGCTCAATACAGGTTTTTAGGCAGGGTTAGACACCAGCCTGCAGGTCCCTGAAAATTCTAATTTAGCTGCGTAAGCATCTTTTTATTCCTACCATATTAAAATTATATGCGATGATGGATAGACCCTTTAATAGATGAAGCCCTTAGGCTCTTCCACCGTGTGTGTGTGTGTCTGTGTGTGTGTGTGTGTATGTGTGCGCTTCAGTGTGCGTGTGAGCCTGATTGCTGGTGTGGGGGGTGGGAGACTGAGATGGTGCTAAGAGGGGGGTCAATGTTAGAGGGGGGCCTCATGTAATTTAACTGGGAAGCAGAAGCCTAATGAATGATAGACTTCAGAAAGAGAGAGAAAAATCTGAAATATGTAATACTGACCTTAAATGAAAAGAGCTTAGAAAACACCCTCCTGCTCTTGCTGCATCCTTTGCAAGCTGTATACTAATGACTACTTTTTGAACGGTAAAGTATATGCAGGTATAAACTCACATTTTTTACACCATGCCCCTATTATACACAGCAGGCACAGCTACCTACTCTCACACACATACACTGTTTTCCAAAACCCACATGCCTTTGGATGTAGAGTGCTGAGAGGAGAATTGCCAGCGGCAAGAGTTGTCCTATCTAATAACACCCTAAAATGGAGAGAAAGGGGAGTGGAGCAAAAGGAGGAGAAGAAAAAGTGCAAAGTGCTGAATATGTATTTTAAACAAAATGTGGCTAGTCGGGCAATGACAGCGCAACATACATGGACATCGGCGGACACACATGTCTGTACACAAATATGCACAGGCAGACATGCTGATACACCCAGAGATTCACATGCACACCCATACAATGTCAGGCTAAAGGAATTGATGCCTGTTTTGATCTGGGCTGCTAGCAGTCTTTCTTCAAAGCTCTGGGGATATTCAAAGACAGAAAATAGGCTGATCTCTCAGCCTGAGCAAACACACACATTCAAATATACCACACTCATACACAATTACAAGAACACACACTACAAAATTTGCATGCGCACAGTGTGAGATCCACATACCTCCATGTTCAAATCCTATAACGGAGCAAAACACATGGTATAAAGCATCCATAATAGGCTTCTATTTAATGTGTTTACAAAGTAGAGAAAAAGTAAAAATATTCAGCGAACAATTCCCTTATAGCAAAAACAAGTCACGTCGAACTGCTTCACTAGATGAGTAACATGCATGGAGGCTATTTTTCTGTATGGAAGATGCTGATGAATATTCTAACAATCACAACAAGAAGCACCGCGGATTGCTTGGCTCTGTGTTCTGTGTCAACACAGTTTGCAATCTGTGTTATCCTTCATCTATTTCTCATCTTGCATCCAAGGAGCTAATTAGTGAGTAATGGTAGCGATTCTTCTCGGTTATTATGTACAGAGTTCTGACTTACACCAAGTCTGCACTTCTTTCCTACTTGGAAATTTCTCACATTAGGTGGACCCAGTGAACCACGGTATTTGGGACAATGACTGATTTTGTTTATGTGCTTCAAATGGGTGAATCGATTCATTCACAGGCATGGTGATGTGGTGTGCTTAATCTTAAGTCAATTGGTGGAAATAATTCACCAACTGAAAATAGATTTTTAACTTATCGTCCACTTAGAATTATTCC
Source organism: Etia nguti (assembly GCA_015106755.1). Taxonomy (NCBI): domain Eukaryota; kingdom Metazoa; phylum Chordata; class Actinopteri; order Cichliformes; family Cichlidae; genus Etia; species Etia nguti. Next base: position 27,702 of record VUQG01003857.1, read on the forward strand.
GAACTGAATTTTTTTCCCTAAAAGATAGAGGATTAAATTATGTGATACATTTCAGCATACTTCTAAGCAAACACTAAAGGCAGTCAGCATGAAAACAACTAGAAAACACACAGTCTTAATGTGTAAACTCTGCAGTCCCAAGAGAGCCATTAGTAACATGTTTTGTTGCTGATTATAGCCAGATTTTGCATTAGATGTCTTCAGTGTGGCACCAATATTTCCTGCTTGTCAGTCCAACACCTAGATTTGTGAGTTACATTGCTAAAGGAAAGTTGGTACATTCACTCTTTCAAAACGATGCATTTAAATGATTTTAGAGGCCGACTTACAATGAGCAACTCTTAATTTTGTGGCAGTATGCCTCAGAAACTACGACTTTGGCAAAATTAATTTATGGAGCTGTACTTTGGTTTTCGATAAAACCTTCTAAAAATGCATCCAGTCAACTCTGGGTTTTTTTGGGTTTTTTAAACTTTAACACATTTTTATTTATTTTTTAACATCACGTCCTCCTCTTCTCTGTAAAACTGAACTTTTTACTTCACATTTACTTCCCGGGGGGCTGTTTGGAGCGGAAATAAAAATATTTGATTTCGGACATGGTTGGACAGCATGTAATAAGAGCTAGTTCTGTGATATTATGAAATATGCAAAATATTATCATTATATTACTCCAGAAGTTGGCATGGTCCGTACCCCCTGAGTGGGAAAAGTGAAAACCGTTAGCACTATCTGTCATGCATTCAAATTAAAATAAAACACTGACAGAATGGCTAGATGGCTATGAAACCATAGCAGTATAATGTATAAGATACCTACAGACAAAAGAGAAAGCGGCTATTTTAACTAACCACATGGTTTTCAGAATAGAGTAAAATATTGAACAAACTGAAGATTTTCCTGGTGTTCAACTGTACAGCGATTGCTGCAGACCACTGACTGTTCAGTGTTAAAGATCATTGATATGTCTTGCTTTTTTTCCTGATGTTGCAGCTCTACTGTTGAGAAGGGAGGTGGTGAGGCCAAATGCTATTTTTTTTCAGGTGGGGTTGGGGTGGGGGGGTGTCAGTTTGCACTCTCTGAAAAGACCAGTTGACAGCTATTCTACTGAGGCTTCAGTTCTCGTCCCAGCTTCTAAGGAGTGCCTCAAGCTGTAAGCAGTTTGACAAAGAATAAGCAGTTTGACAAAAAATATTGTGTGTTGATAAATCAGAGCTTTAAGCTGTAAAGCTGTCCTTGAGAGAGCTGTAATTAGTGTAGGTAATATTGTCATTGGTTTTGAGTTTTTGGTGTTTTAGGCTCTCTTTTGCTTTGTATTTTTGAGTATACTTTTATTTTGGTTCTGTATTTGGTATTTTTGGTATTCAATTTCTTGTTTTGAGATGGGATTTATGTTTAAGTCCCATAGCCTTGCGTTTATGGTGTTATTTTTCATGTCCTTGTGCGTGTGAATTTATTGTTATCTGTACCTTTAGTTACTAGCTTGCTTTAGTTGACAATAGGTTTATTAGATTGCTTTTTTTTTATCCCTTTCTATTGATCCAGTCTTATTTCAATGTCTGTCTCTCTGTCTTTCTGTGTCAAATCCGTCATTGTTTCTGTGTTGTTTCCTGTTGGGGTTTTTTTTTTTGTTGATAGTTGTTGTTCTGTGTGTCTTGTGGTCAGTTTAATTTCCCCTCAAGTCATTACACACTTATATATATCATCCATCAATCCATTCATCTTTTATCTTTTTCATCCATCTTTTTGCTACTTTTTGATAAAAGTCTGTTATTTGGTTTCCTGAGTGTTGATTGGATGATTTTAGAGTGTGTTATGTGCTTGAAAAATGACAGTGTTCACCCTGGGTAAACTGACAGTTTTAAACTGGAAATTCTTACTATTCCTTATCCTTGGGAGCAGCAAAAAGGTGGGGCAACTGATAAGCTGATAAAAGCAAAGCCAGATATGACAATGCAAAGCTGAGCCTGACACTCTGATAGGAGGCTCATCAAAACAGGTCAGTTTGCGTGCTGCTCTGTAAACACATTTTATTTAGGCGATAACATGCTCTTGCTTTCAACATCATTAAGCTAAATATCAACCCCCGCTCGTGGTACGGTTCTGAGATTACCAATCTTTCCTTTCACATCAATCAAATACTTTTTTTCATTTTTGCCTTTTATAGTTTTTTTTTCATCTTTGTCATGGAAAAGCAGATTTTGCATGTACTGACCTTTTGTGAGGAAAGACAATAAATGTGGGCTGCTGTTTATGTTGCAGCTGTAGACAATCAGGTAGGGTGTGTTGTATAGTTTCTGGCACAATAAAATATGAACTTGCCGTCATGCTTCAAAACCATTCACACGTTTTTGGTTTTTTTTGTTAGTCCAAATGTTAGCATTCATATTCAGCTTTAAAATTTGGTGCATAAATGCTGTTCCAGTCTATGCTATACTGGAATCTAACTATCTATTTCTTACAACATGCATTTAATATTTAAACAATGAGGAGGTATCTTCTTATGAAGTGCAACTGAGACAGGTAAAGAGAGCAGAGAGCACAGAGTCAGCTTAAACTTTATTTCGATAGTCTCCAGCTTCCCCCTTTTAAAGCACTGTGCTGTCCAAAGCACGGCTTGTAGAAAAAAACAAACCCTGTGTTGGCCCTATTATCAGCATCCCATTATTTATAAACCACCGTCTTTTTTTATTCTTCTGGCTTTCTTGCTGTTGTTAAATATTTTCCCATAATTTGCCTTAAATAAGTAACTGTGAGAGCAATAATCTGCATTTTGGCCAGTAGGTATAAATTAAAAATAGTTATTAGTTAAAATATTGCATGCACTTAGCAGATCCTGCAGTCTCACATGCACAAAACCAGCACAGCACTGGAGATGTTAAATATCACCTCAGATGGAACCTTAGAAGTGAAGCAAACGACTCGCAGCATAAAGCTGCATTTAAAATAGATTTTCTGTATTTTGTCTTAGTTTGAGGATCTTTAGAGTCTTTTCTGTCACGCAAGATCACTAACTGGTCTGTCGCAGGGCTCTGGGATTCACCTGAAGGAAGAAATGTGCAAGTGCATTGTAAAAGATGGGTTATAGCAAATTCAGATTTAATTAACTTTGTGTGTTTACTGCAATCTGTGTGCATTAATTAGAATTAAATTATTCACAGCATTATTTCTTAAAGCCACCCCACTTTTAGGTCTTAAAACTTTTGCACAGCATGCTTTGGTTTCATGTTTTTTCACCAGCTATGTTTTACTTGAAAATCTTTGGGTGATGTCTGAGCCTATTACTAAATAATGACCAAGGTTTATGGTGAAACAGACGATTAGATGATAGAATTGCTGGTTTATATTTCCCACATACCATGCTGGCTGTAATGTATATCATTCACTTTGCACAAACATCCCATGGTAAATGGGACATTTAACATTTAAAAGGTATATTGGGCCTGCTGCCTTGAGTCTTTTACAATATTTCATTGGCTCATCATCTGGCAACACCAATTTACTTTCTGTGCTTGACGCCTGCAGGAACACTTGAATTATGTTTGTATTTCAATTTATAAGGAGCAAGCATAGAATCGGCACAGTACGGAGTGAATGTATGAATGTACAAGTGTGGTATGCATAGGTGTGTGCGGAGTGTGTTCTTGTTGGTGTGTGTTTGTGACAGGGGAAGCTAAGATGAGAGGCAGAGGTGAAGCATGTTTTTTTATGGCTGAGGATCTCTGTCTTTTGGGGAATTCCCTCAGCAGTACCCCCGCTGAAGCCCTGAGGCCACATTATTCACACGCATGCACACACATGCGCGCACTCCCAACCACATCTTTAACAAATCCACATGTAGACACTTGGATGCATAAATCTAAACATACAGAATGCAACCCAGCCACAAAAACAAAATCTTTTTTGCTATGGTTGGTGCAATACAGTTGGTGCTCATAAAAGGACATAAAATGTCGACAACAAATTAAAAAAGGATCAAAACCAAAACAAAAACTGTCCTTCACAACTGATGCACCTGCACCTAAAGGGTTCAAAATGCTAATTCAAGCTGTTTTACTTAACTTGGACTTTCTGCGACGAATAAAATATTTCCCAAATATGTCTGTTCACATGTAATCTTTCTTTTTTTCTTTTGTAAAACTACATATGTCTATAAACAATAGTATATTGGGCCATAGGTTTTTGGACAGTGACATATTTCAACAAATGTTTCATAAAAACAAATGTACTGGATCCATAGTATAGTGGACTATGTATTTGACTAATACCAGAGATCCCCCAGTTTGAGATTGTGTCATTCTTTTGTGTTGTGCCAGGTAGGGTATCTGGTGCAAGAATGTTACAAATCAAATATGTGGAGCTGGTAAACAATCAATATGTCATTGACGTGCAGACGTGCAGATTTGGTATTTTTTCAGTGTAACTCTCAATATGAAGTCCAAAGAGATATTTATACTGAAGAAGGAGGTCAATGTAAGCTA
>VUQG01003857.1:32202-43755 GCA_015106755.1 Etia nguti
ATTTTTTAAGAAACAAAAAAAAAAAAAAAAAAAAAAAAAAAATAAAAAAAAAAAAAAAGAAAAAAAAAAAAAAAAAAAAAAAAAAAAAAAAAAAGTAAAATCAAAATTTAAAAAAGTAAAAGTAAAAATATTGGATAGATAAGTAAAAAAAAATTAAGAGTGGCCAAATAAGCAATGTACGCTCTTAACACAAAGGAATGCATTGACCAACACAGCAACACCAAAAGGCCTGAAAGACCACAGAAGACAACTAAAGTGCATGATAGGATAATTACCATTGTTAAAAAATCCCTTTTCAAAATCTAAGTTAAGAACACTTAACTTAGTTAGAATAGGTAGTGGAATCATTGTCTACAGTTAAGGGATGACCTAAAAATTATAAGACTGAGCATTCATATCAAAGTGCAAACCACCCATGATACCAGGAACAGAAAGCCCAGGTTAGAGCTTGAAAACATCTAAATGAAATCCTACCCAGTCCTGGAAAAAAATCCAATGGACAGATGAAACCAAGATGAACTTGTACAAGAATAATGAGAAGAGAAAAGTATGGAGAAGGATGGAAACAGCTCATGATCTGAAGTATGTCACATAATCTGTCAAATATGGTGGAGGCAGTGTTATAGCATCGGCATATAATAGCTCCCAGTGGATGATGTGTCTGCTGATAGAAGTAGCAGGATGAATTCTGAAGTGTACAGGGCTATACTCTCTGCTCAGAGTCAGGGAATGCTGCAGAAGTAACTGGACTGCACTTCAGATTGCAAATGGATAGCAAGTGGGTTCTGTACTTCAGGTGGTCATTGACTGTAAAGGACCATTCAAAACAATCCTTATATTTAAAATTATGTTAGTTTGTCCATTTACTTAAGAGCCTCTAAACACAATATACTATAAAAAATGACTACATGTCTAAACCGTTAATGTAATACTTTTGTCAAACCCCTTGAATTAAAGCTGAAAGTCTTCACTTTAGGGTGTTGATTGTTTGTTGATTTGAAATCCACTGTAGTGATATACATAGGCACATTACGAAATTACGGAAATAAAGACCTGTTTTTTAAAGACATCTAACTGTACTGCTATATAAACTCAGTTTCTGTCAGGCAAGTTTTGCATTCCTTTCCAGTATTATGATAACATCTGAAAATATTGGCCCATTTTTCTGTTAAAATTGCAAGTTTAACACTCCATTATGTGCTTTTGCTTTCTTACATGCAATGTCTGTGTGTAAAGGGCAATAGCAGCTTTCTTACTCTCAAATGACCAAAAGTTTGATTCCTGCTCAAGTAGACCCTGTACTGCACAACATTCCCTACTGTTTTTCTCCACATGCCCTACATGTTGCAACAAAAGGCTGCAGGCACACTTGGTTTTGGTGAGAGATCAACTGTGGGACTGACTTCTGTGCTTAACAGTTGAGGTTATGACACTGATGGAAAGCAACAAGAGAAAAGACACAAATTAAGACAGAATGAGCTGATTGATTAACCTGTAGATTGGAATGAATGTTTGGGAGGACCAGAGGTGGGTACTGAATGTGTGTGTGTGTGTGTGTGTGTGTGTCTGGAGAACAGGAGCGGGTGCTGGATAGATAAATGACACGATATGTGACACTTTAAAATATACAATTTTGACCCCTAACTCCCTAGGCCCATCTCTGTCTGTCAGAGTGACACACAGTCATTCACACACACACACACACCCACACACACACACACCCACACACACACACACACCCACACACACAATGCATTCACACAAGGCATGCATGTATTGTAAATCAGGTTTGATCTGTCAGAGGAGCGTGTCTTAGCTGTCAGTTGGCAGTGTTTTGAGTGTCAGGAGATGAGCAAATGTATGTGTCTTTGTGCATGCTGGTTGTGTGTTAGGGTTGTCTGTGGCTTGTGTGCATGTTTGACTCCAGTTGCTTAACAGGCATCAATCACTGTGTCTCACTGTGTCTCACTGAGCTCCATCAGTGAGATCCTTGCTGATATCATTTACAGCCTCATTGTCGTGTGGGATGTGCAGAGGTGGTGCTTTCTCGCCGTGCACTGTATGTGTCCAATTAGCAGTTTTTATACATATAAATTAAAATATCTCAAGATGTGGGTGTATTTTGTGCTAATAAAGTTGCTTTAATTGTTCTATAGTTCAGGTATCTCGATAGTTAGTAGCTTTCAGTGTTACACATATACACCTATACACTAGAGAGCAGTCCATCAAGCTCCTCAAACTTGATGATGATACAGCATTGAGTGAATGTGACTTGTCAGCAAATAGACAGAAGGTTGAGTGACTGGTGTTTTTTGTAAGGAAAACAAGCTGCTGCTCAACATAGGAGAAACAGTAGAGTAACAGCGAACTTTAGCTTTTCCCTTCTGGCTGGTCTGCTGGTCAATAACTGCATTAAAAAATAAAAATAAAAAAACCCCAAAAACCTCTCAGTATTTTTTTTCTGATAGGCTATCACCATCATGCACATTTAAAATGGATTATATAGTCAGATAAACGTGAATGCCAATATTCACACACAGTTATAAATGCAGCACTTCATTGTAAATCGATTTTTAAAAAAATATTTAATTGAAAAAGATTAACACATGGGTTATGAGCCAGGCTGGGGTGGGCTAAACTCACTCAAATTTGTACCTTGCCCAATTAAAAATTGAGAGGAAAAAGAAATGCTAAAGTAATAAAAAAAAAAAAAAGTAATTACTAATGCTCTTTATAACTCCTGGTGCCTATAACCTCAAAGTAACACCTCTTTCTGCTCATTATGTTCAAAAGACACACAGAGCTTTGAAGCAAGGCAGACCCCCGCCATTGCAAAGAATGACCTCTGATGGCTGGCATTGTGCGCACAGTCTCATTGCTTTTAAGTAACCACACACTCAAACACATAACCTGCTCCTACTTGTATGTTAAATGAAAATGGTAAGTTTATTATTAGTACAGTTTTTATGCATGAGGTTCTCTCAGAAAAAAATGTAATCTCAAAAAGAGGAGAAGAAGCCAGGCCTCAAATTGGCTCTCATTGTGAGGCACAGATGACAAGCAAAAAACATGTACTACCTGCAAATATTGGCTACTTATTCAGATTTAATTGTGTCGGTTTTCATATCTCATTTTCACTCTCTGTTACCTTGTCTCTTACTCAAACTTGTTTCAGTCTTTATTTTTTATGATGTCTGTTGTTAAATATGTACTGAAAGGCACTGGATTACTTGTAATCACATACCGGACCAATAAATAAACCTAATAATTCTGTTTTACCTGATTTCTACCCACAATTTTCATTCTCTTTCCATGTCAGTGTGTAATATGCAATATAAACTATTCCTTTCATCTGGATATTATCAATAATTTGTGACGACACAAAGCACAAAATTGCTTTAGACTTCACTCACACAGGTGTAGAGACCTGTCAGCGACCATCTGGCAACCACCAGTCACAACAGAAAAAACATGTATTGGTTGTGGCTGTGAGAGTTTACTGAAGGCTGCTGGCAGTACCTGCCAGTTAGCTAACTGCTCAAACCCCATTCATACAGGTCTAGTAAGCGGTCAGTGACACCCTGGCTACCACTGGTTGCTAGGGAAAAGTGTGTATTCTGCAAAAGGTTGGTGAGTGGTTGCTAGAGGTCTCTAGCAGTTGCTCATGTAGAATTGGTTGCAGAGGGTTATGCAGTGAAAAACCACCGTGCGATTGCTTTGGTAACTAGAAAGTTGCCAGGGTCACCTGTAGCTTGGAAGGCACCACCTTGTCTGCAAACACTCAAACTTGTCACAAAGCGGTAGTGAAACTGTGAAAAGTGTGATGTATGAAGAACGGTCACTGTCAAAGTTGCCCTTTTTGAAATGTATTGATTGCATTGGAAGAGGCAACTTTTACTCTGAAGGCAAGTGTTCTCTGTTTCTTTTGTGCTTTTTGAAGTGTTTGGAGTGCAGTATGGAGAGTAATGTTTGCAGATGGGCAACTGTTGCACTCTGCTAGTTTTTGGTGCAGCATATTCTTTGGCACCAATTTCACCTGGCAGCAGCCAGGAACCTCCAGCAATCACTTACCAACTAGTTAGGGAATACACATTTTTCCCTAGTGACTGGAAGTTGCTAGGGGGTTGCTGAGCAGTTTCTAGGCCTGTGTGACTGAGGCCTCAGTTGAGATTTGTATGTAACTTGTTTTATTAAGTGCAGGCTACTGAACAGTCTCCTGTGAGGATTGTTTATTTGTTTACTTACTTATTTATTTTTTTATCTATTTGGCACTAAAACGTAGATTGTTCTTTTTGGGGGTTGTGTGTGTGTGTGTGTGTGTGTGTGTGTGTGTGTGGGGCGGGTTCTAGTGCACTCTGCCATTATTTTGTGTGTTTTGCTGAAAGAATACTAAGACTTTCATTTGGTTATATCACAGATTTTCTCTTATACATAAATAAACTTTCTTCCAATTTTCACACACTTCAGATTGCATTTGACCCACCCATTTACAGTGGTGCTTGTCGCTATCATTGGTCACTTTAGCCTTCACTGGCTTATCAAATATTAACGTCTCACCAATTACCCAGCCTTGCTCGACTTAGCAAAGCTTCTTGGTTGGGATTATTTATTATTGCTGCCACTGTTGCTTCCCTCCCTTTGGGCAAATTACTTGGAACCGCTATTAAGTACTGGCTGCAGACTGTTTGCTGGGGTGGTAGGCGGTATTCGTTTTCCTGCACTGCATGCCCCAGACACTTGACCCTTGTCAGTCACATAATACAGCTAGTAAATCATTAGGTGTACTCTTTCGAGTTTCCTTTTCTGGTTTGTCTTTTGTTCCAATCACTGCTCATGCTGACTGCCCACTTCCTTTTCTGTTTATTCCAAACAAGTTTCTTTCTGCTGCTGAAAAAATACAATGAGTCATCCTCCTATATAATTATAGGAAATACATCTGATTTTTGAATTTTAATGTAAGACTGCCAACCATAAACATGCATACAGCAATAGTTAAAACACACGAGTCAATTTTATTTCAGCCTTTAGGTTGCTGCCTCTTTAAATGTTCCTCTCTTCATCTTTTCTCTTCTCTTCTCTTGTGTCCTTCTAGCTTTTCTCTCTGTTAGCTCCACTTCCTTTTGTCCTTAAACCACCTATTTCCTTGTTTCCTCTCCACTGCCTTGTATATTAATTTGAACTTACTCATCCTATCAGTCTGTGAATCTGTCAGTATTTTCTCTTTGTGTTAAACATTAATATCCCCTTTCCTTTTGGTCTTTTCATTTTTCATTTCTTGATCTCTGTTTCAGACAGGAGAGCAAAAGCACAAGGTTTTGCTATCATTAAGTTTAGCCTGATAAAGAAGCATTCAGCACAGGCGCTTCCACACATGCACCCACACATGTGCTTTTGATTTATGCCATCAATTATATCAATCACATATTAAACAGCAAGCGCTATCTTAGTGCTTAATTACCAATTAACAATGAACGATTAACTGACAATTTACAGCACGAAGCCCACAGATTGAAAGTGTGGGCAGAGGCAGTGAGCATAACACAAGGACACATGGAAATTAGAAAGGATTTATGCCTGTTGATCTTGGCGTGTGTTTCTACAGTAGTTTCATTTGCTTGCATGTGCGTTTCTTATTTGTGTGCTCTATATTTGTGCATGTGTGCTTGACTGAGTGTGAGCTTAATCAGTTGTATTCGGTGTGTAGCATCAGTGTTACTCCCCACCTTCATGGAGATTTATCATTTCACCATTGTGAATGCTGTCACGTTTTATCTAAGAACGCCTGCTCCATTAATGGAGATGGGAGGGAGGACAGCTTTTCATGTCATTAAGAAAACATGATACGGCAATGATTTAAGACTACATTGGAATTGTGTTTAAAGCATTTAAAAGCCAGCAATACAGAGCTACTACATAATAAAAAGATTCTATTACAACTTGTCTTTTAAAGGGAGGTGAAAACTGACAGCCCCCAGCTGGTTTACCAAACCAAAGGTAGCATTCTTAACATTCAGAGCTTCAGCTCAATTAACAAGCTTCAAGTATTTTGTCCCCCCCTAAAAATTACATTCTTGCTTTATTGCTTATATGTGAAGCGTTCATCTGACAACAAAGCATCATATAGTTGCCAGTGGGAAGGATATTCCACCGCTGCATGTTCAGGATATGTCTCTGGCAATATGTGCCTGGGTAATGTTCAAAATGCAGCAGTTATGCAGCAAAACAAGTACAAAATGGGCGTAAGTGCCCCTCTGTGATGATGGACTTTGTAAGAAGTTGTGTGTGTGTGTGTGTGTGTGTGTGTGTGTGTGTGTGTGTGTGTGTGTGTGTGTGTGTGTGTGTGTGTGGTAAACTTAACATCACTACAGTGGAGTTAGATTATTGGAATCACACACTAATTGGGTTGCCGTGTTAAAAACACTTTGATGCTGGATGTGAGTTTATTTTGTGACTGGATGGAGCAGTGTAGCATTGTAATATTTCTGTGTGGCGCATATATTTACATATTCCTTCATGGATTTAGGATTGAGTTGAAATTGAGCCCAGGAGTTTCTGCCTCTGGTGAATTTAATTTGTTATGACACTTTTTTTTTTCTGGTGTAGAAGACTGAATTATCTTGTGTGTATGTCTGCCCACTTGCACATGCACCCTTGGAGACATTCCTCAAAGCAACGGCTCATTTTCGGTCTTTAAATATGCTGAAAGTCAGACGCCTGCACGCGACGCACACATACACACACGCCCGCCCACCCACCTGCATGAATGCACACACACACACACACACACACACACACACAAACATACACACGCACACACACACACGCACACACACACACACGCACACACAGATACCTCTATCTATCTACAAACACGGCAGGTATGAGAATGGGTGTAGTGAGGAGCATCTTCCCCTCTCACTCTGCAGGAGATAACACACTCTCCTTTGGAGCATCTCAAGGACTCTAAAAACAGTGAGAAAGGGAGAGAAAGATTGTAACTCTCCTCCTAAAACGAGTCTGTTCTAGAACTTTCTGGCAATTGCACACTGAACTGTTTAGTTTATGCTCACTTTTGGTCATTTTGAAATGCACTTGGATACACAGAAGGGTTTAGATAAGGTTCAAAGCAATGAGCAGCTGCGGTAACGACACACATTTGTTGTGTCATGCAGCGGCTTAAGACTTAACTTTAAATTCCATGCAGTAGCCCAGCTTGTGCAACACTGGTTCAGCATCAGCATCATACTCCTAATAAGGAACTCAATGTTAATATAATGCACCCACACTGAGTTTTCTCCAAGGGGACACATTTTAATGACCTGGTTTTCTTTCAGTTAGCAGTGGCCATACCTGCAATACAGCATACGTTACTTATTATTTTGACTGGAAACAGCATGGGGGTATACAAGTGAGAAGACAGGACACTCAGTGATGGGCCAGTAGCAGCCCATATGCGGATTGAGAGGCTGAGGATTTAACCACTTGACTATCTTGGCACACCACCAAAGGTCTGGTTTTTATGGAAGGGATTGACCCTTCTCTTTTCCTCTCATGCAGCCTGCTTCTATCTCTCTCTCCCGCTGCCTTCATTGTCATCTTTCTCTCCAAGGTACTTTGCACAGACCGCTAAACTGTTAGAGCATGCAGAGCTTTCTCAATAGCAGAGACAAAGAGGGATCATCCATTTGAAGTTACAGAGAATTCTCCTGTGAGAACACCTTCACTCACTGTCCGAGTTCACAGATGGCTCGAAAGTGACATGTTACAAATATGGGTGTTATAATTGTTTCCTGCAGGGAATGTAGACATCAAAATGACTTTAATTACACATGCAAGCATTCTTTACTGGAGCCTAATTTTGTTAAAAGAAAGTTTAAAAAAAAAAAAAAGCTTTATGTTAACAATATATAAGATACCCCACATCAAATTCTATGGTAATACCTCACTTCTGAGTATACAGCTTGTTTTTGATTACGTCTGGTACTTTAACTTTAAAATGCTGTTTCATTAACTACTGGTTATAGATTTATATTTCAGCAGATAAAAACATAAACATAGTGCATGTTTTAATGAACACAAACCTCATAGTATCCACACCCCAAGAACAAAAAAAAGAAACAAAATTTTAAATTATTTACGTGTTGTGTCAAGCTACATAATCTCAAGGAGATTAAAACCAAAATTGGGTTCAAGGCCTGCCTTCATATATCAGGTCGATTTAATTGATTTGTCCTCCTCTGTGACATGACTTTCAATTTTGTGAAATTTGCTTATTGATTGCAGATCTATAAGGATAAGACTTTCAAATTTTATGTGAATCAAATTTCCTTCTTCCATATTTCTGCCTTTGAAGTATTGCCATCAGTCATCTGATACTTTTCTGGTTGCCTGCTCCTCACTCAGTCTCTGGCACTCACTCATACATGCATACTCAGTCAATACCCACACACTGCTATAGTACCTATCTGCATAAACACTCAGCAAAGACTCAATGAAAAGAAAATGATAAAATGAAACAAAAAGGTTTGAACACATGCACATGCGCATGCATGCCCACACACACACTCATACACAGACACACATAACCCTGCATAGATTTAATTGCTTCTGTGTTTGTAATTACGGCTCTGCAGGAAGTAGAACAGAGCACCTGGGTGCCCTGCAGTGGAATACACTCTGAATGAACTCTCTGTGTTAAAACCTTTCTAATCTTGGAAATAAAGGTTGAACAACTCTTGCGCCTGGACAGTTTAAATCTAATTCAAATACAAGCTGATTGCATTTCAGATATTTATGCTTTCCAGAGTGGCCTATTTTCACATAACACACTAACCATTACTTATTATTGCTTTTGGGTAATACTGTATGCATGATAATTTTGTATGCATATTTGCTTTTTCAAGCAGATTTATTCAGGAGCAGTTGGATTTTCTCTGCTGGTGTGTTTCAAGAAGAAAAACAGGTATTTCTTTTGTGCCCTACTTTTACTCATCTGGTATGCCTGTGTAGGAAAGCCCAAAACAGATGAGTTGATTTCTATGCTTTAGTATGTTTAGTGCTTTTCTAATAAGCTCGAATTTTAGATAAAGTAAGATGTAACAAAAAAGACTTATTAAGTGAGAGCAAATAAAAGACAGTGATTATATTAGCTTATACCTACATAATGTTTAAAACAAAATGTGCTATTGGTTTTTGTTATAAATCTACAGCCAGGTGAAAACAGGGCTCTGTGCAGTCAAAAACGAGTGCACCCTTACTGTTTCTATAGCAGTTAAGAAGTTAAGTAGTAGCCAGGTGCTGCTAATCAGATATACTTGATACACTGATCTTCAAATGTGACCATTTCCAGCAAATTTACCCCATGGTCAGATTGAGCAATGCTCAGACAAGGGCATCAATTCAACAGTTAAAGTTCATGACAGTGAAAACAGACTAAACAAGCATGGTTTTCCAGGAGAAAGCCTCTTCTCACTAATAAGAACATTGTGACATGGCTTAGCTTTTCAAAGTTGTATCCAAACAAAAAGACTTCTGGAACAATGTCCTGTGGACAAACAAAATCAAAGTGCAAATGTCTGGCGACAATTAAACACAGCATGTCAGCACAAACATCTCATACCAAGTGTCAAGCAGAGTGCTGAAGGGCGATGATTAGGGCTTGTTTTTCAGCCACAGGACCTAGGCAACTTATAGTCATTGAGACTACAAACTGCAAACTCTTGTGAGTTCTCTTCCTCTTCCTGTGTACCCAACTATCCAAAAGCTAAAGCTTGGCCAGAACTAGGCCATGCAACATGACAATGAGCCCAAGCACAGCACCTATTGCAGAGTCCAAAGCTCAACTTGACTGAAATGCTGAGGCAGGTCCTGTGCCTGAGAATTGGCAGAGAGCTGTGCATAAATGAATGTCACTAAACCTCAACTGAAGCAATGTTGTGAAGAAGAGTGGGAGACTGATAAATTCCTATAGAAAACAGCTACTTCAGGATATTGCTGCTAAAATGGTTCTGCAAGCAACTTCATTATGGGGTTTACTTAGTTTTTAAGGCAGAGATTCATTTTTGTTTTTGTTTTTTTTCTTTTTTAAACGACTGTACATGTAGACATGTAGTCTTTGGAGTTGGCAAATTTTTCATTATACATTCAATTTAAGAAACATCACACAACTCATATAATGTGAAGTTATGTGAGTTATATCAGTTCTACTCATTTTTCTTTTTTTCTTTTTTATGGTCCACTTGTAATGTACTGATAGCAATGTTTACATTTTGTAATAAATCAAAAACAGTGAGTGCCACTTTTTCTAACAGTTTGTATAATCTAATGCTGTCATTAAAGCCATAATTATGTTTTTTTTTAATCTAGTGAATAATTACAGGGTTTAGTTATGTATGTTTGTTTAGCAAATAACTGTGGTGGCTATTATTTCACTGTAATAACAGGATAGATATGGAGTTTATCTCACACTCACATCACCCTTACAGACCTTTGCAAGTCCTGAGAGTGAAGCCTCCCCACTTGAAAGGCTACTTGGACTCTTGCTAAACTGAAAACAGAAACTTAGCTCACTTGTTTGTGGATTAGAGTCTGGCACAACAGGTGTGTGTTTGTAAGTGAGTTTTTGATATTTATCAAGATACAATTCCCAAGAGATGGAGCTAGGAGGGAAAGAGAGGGAGAACCAGAAACCAGAAAGCCTGGAGAAGTGAAACAGCACAGCCCACATTTGGCAATGGTAAATGGACTGGTACTTATATAACTCTTTTTTAGTATAAGTGAGCTTTTTTACTACAAACCTCATTTATCCAATCGCGCGGGCGCACACACACACACACACACACACACACACACACACACACACACACACACACACACATATTTATATAATTGCTTTATTTCTATAAGCACCTTGCCTAACATTTACACACACTCACACTCCAACGAATGCTCTAGGGATCAAGTTGGAGTTGAGTATCTTACCCAAAGATGCTTCAGTATGGAGACTAGAGTAGTTGGGGAATAAACCATTGACCTTCAGATTGGTAGATGTCTATCTTTCTGACCCACAGTCACCCCTTCTATACACTACACTTTTTACAGATATTTTTCAGCTGAACAACACTCTACTTAACCATGTCAGCCTGGCAGGTTTTGGGTTAAAATTTGATTCCAGTCAAAAATCCCCAGCCTCTCATTCTGCTACAAATTAATCTCATTTTTTTTAGAGCAATAAACATGCTGGAAAATATGTATATACAGTTATAGGAATGGAGCACTTTCTCATATTTAGTTATGAAAATTCTGCACACACTGCAGTTAGTAGTACTGTAATAAGATGCTCCATTAGTTTGTGTCATGCTAGTGGCAAAATGTAGCAGAGGAGCGAGAGGTATAAACTGGTGGTAATTGAATACCAGGATCCCAGTGGGAAGATGAAGGGTGTCCATGCTATTAGACTGAATTAGCCACCTTCTCCCACAGGAGCACACGTTTAGACACTGAGCACTCAAGTGCTTTTTTGTGTGTGTGTGTGTGTGTGTGTGTGTGTGTGTG
>VUQG01003859.1:0-13812 GCA_015106755.1 Etia nguti
TCATGTTGCGCCAAAGTGTCACGGCTGGCAAAGCGGACTCAAGCGCAAACCACAAAGTTCTTCAAACAAGAGTGATTTTTATTACAGTGATCTCCCACAGTGAAATATATATACAGGTGCTTTAGGAAAAGGGCCAGGGTTCCAGGGTCCGGGAGTGAAAGGGGCAGGAGTCCAGGAGGGGAGTTTTTCACACAGCTTCCACACACAGTCCTTTCCTTCTCTACCGCTTCACTCATCCACGCTCAGTCACAGTCACGCAGGAAACAGGTCCAGGGGAGATCTACACACATACAGACAATCCGTTAGTTTCCAAATCCAAAAGTACTCACAAGTACAAATTGCGGGCGGCAGGACAACTGACGCTGATGGCTCAACGATCCAGCGACGAGTAGAGCAGGTCCGTCATCTTAAGTAGCACTCTGTCCTCATCAGCGGCAGGTGTGCTAATCATCCCCAGGTGCGTGGGCCAGGAGCGGGAGCCCACACTGAGCTCCGCCCCGGCAGAGGAAAGAGAGAGCGGGAGAGAACGAGAGAGAAAGAGAGAGCAGAAGCGAGAGAGGAACATAACCAAAAACGTGACTTCTGACTGACGCCAGCTGGCGAGATGCGGGACTATGACAAAAACGTCTTGTCAGATAATTGTCCAATTACTTGTGAGTCACTGAAAATAATGCATTGTGTATAAAAATGTTAGTAATTCCTAGACAGGTAATGCAATACTTTTGTTAAACTCCTACAATTAAAGCTGCAAATCAATCACATCTTGATTGATGTACAGATGCAAAACTACAAAAACTGCCATTGCCTAAAATCTTATGGACCTAACTGTCGCATACATTGGAAAACAATTCTATGTAGGAATTCTTTCTGGTATTCGGTATCTAATGCTTGGATTAGTTATCTCTTGGACAGTGCCACGAGGATAGAGGATTTGTTTCTATGCTAAGCTAACTAGAGGTGGCTTCGCATTTGCTGCAATTGCTGCAAAAAAGACTTAAGAATGGGCACTTTCTTAAAACACACATCTTTAAAAGCATAAAGGCTATCGTCTAATCTTTTCTTATCTCCTATGGATCATTGTAACAAACCAATGGATTTAACAGCATTTATTTTTACTAAGAAGGGATAACCAAAAAAATCATTTCCTTCCTGGCCTTGCAGGTGAAACTGAAAAGCTATGAAGAAGCATTCAGATCTTATAGTAAAACTTTTTTTACAACTAAGAATCTTTTTAATCATCTATGCTATTTTCAAACCACCATGTTGCTACAATGGTACATGGGCTGGTTCTTATATAGCATTTTTCTGCTCTATGCTTGTTCTCTGTAAGTGCTTTATATCTATGTATTCACACACAGATGGATGCATTGGAGACCAAATTGGGGTAAGTATCTTGCTTTTGAACAAGCGTGCAGACAGGAGCCAGGTATCGAACCAGCAAACGTCTGATTAGTAGATGACCTGCACTACCTGAGCTACAGCCACCCCTACAACAAGTTAAAGAATGGCTGGTATGCATGGGGATGGTTGTACTGTAAGACCTTCTGAAAAAAAAAACTATCCCCATGATGAGTAAATACATTTTCCCTGGTCTACTCGGTTTTTTCAATATAAGTCAGTAGGTAAGAAAAGCATAACGATTGTGAGAGGAAAATAAATAAATTTACACTGTTCTTTTTTCAGGTTAGTAGACATTTTCTAGCAACAAGCAACTGTGAGTTAAGTCCGAGGTGAGTGTTTTGCGACCTAGATGAAGCCCTGGAAGATCATGAAGTGCTGGTCAGTGCAGAATAAAAGGATTAAGAACCATATTTTGTGATGGGATCTCAGTTTTTATTCATTGACTCTTACTATTACAACCTATCCCACACTGTGTTATAACTCAATTGTGTGATATGATTGAACAGTATTTCCTGCTAAGCTATTCTGATTTTTTAATATTTACTATAAAGACATGGTAAATGAACTGGTGTTTATATAACACTTTTCTGCTCTAATTAAGCACTTAAAGCATTTTACTAGAGGCCTCATTCACCTAATCTCACACATTCATCCAAGTGCTTTTTTCTGTACATAAGCATCTTCTCTAACATTCACACACACAGAGATGAGATCAGGAACAACTCAGTGTTCACTATCTGGCTCAAGGATACTTCAACATGTAGACTGGAGAAGCCAGGAAATAAGTTTAATGAAGAACAGGACACTGAAATGTTGGCTATAATTCAGATAACACTATGAACACCCACCCAGACCTCCAAAGTCTGCTGCATCATAATACCTGACTGACTCTGTCATCACAGGACAGTTATGAACTGCTGAACGGGCGATCATCAGTTATTCAATAAACAATATGTAAAAAAGAAATAGATTTAAAAAATAGAAAACAAACCCTTCTGGAAACTTTTGTAGAGAATTTGATTACTGCACATTAAATGTGTGTGTATGAGAATGTCATCAGAACAATGAGTTTTACTTGTAGAACAAAGGTGACTGTGGATTTTTGGTTTTATATTTTGTGGCCACGTGCTTAATGTTGGCAAGAAGGAAATTCTTAGATAAGGAAGTACGGTGAAGATTACAGGGAAAGTCTAAGACAAACAGAAAGAAAGGAAAAGAAAAAAAGAACCCAGCCACACGTTAGTCAGTGATGAGTAACAAACGCATTCTGTGTGTGTGTGTTAGCATTTGTGTGTGTGCATGTGTTGGTCTTCTGCAGACCTCATCAGCCAGCTCAGAACACAGCAGCTCTAATAACTCTGCACCACGACCAATAAAATACATTAGTATCCACCAATCAGTAGCACTCAGTGTGGGTGAACCCACCCACCTCTTTGCTCCACCCTCTCAGGGATTTTCTGTCAAAGTAAAATTTACGATGACTAGATTGCAGCTAAATGTACAATCTAACACAAATAAGCTTAACAGTGATGTGACGGGGCTGTTGCTGAAGTAAAGAGACGGTCCTTCAGGCAAGTAGCCAGACTGAAAAAAACATCTGTGTCTGATGAAAACAAAAATTACTCTGCTTGGCTAAGCTCTAGTCCCCCTGCAACCATGGAGTAGGAAAGCGGAAGAGGATAGATGGTTAAATACAGAGTTTCTAAATTTATTTAACCGGAAAATAGGAATCTATATCCATTTATTGAGTTTTGTCAGTTTAGCTTGTTTAAATTTAAAAATATTAAGTAATATAAACCTATAAATAGCATCAAACAGTGAACAATAAGACTACTCAATGAATTGAAATTGAAATTTCTAAATAAATAAATTTTAAAAAAGGACACCGACAGTACACTAATTGAAAAAAAAATTCTTCATATGGCCTAACTTATAACCGACAAAAGGGAGAACAAAAAGTAAGTGTGCCATGCTCAAAAACGTAAAGGAACACTTTAAGACACACTCTCAATGGAAAAAGATCATGCTGGATAGCTATACTGATATGGATGGTAAAATATGTTACACATGAAAAGATACTATATCATTTGATGGAAATGAAAATTATTACAACAAAGAGTTGAATTCAAGACACCCCTGAAATCAAAGAGAAAAATGCCTAGCCATTTTTCTGAAATTCCACTTCTGAAACAAAAAATGCTACTCAGTAGTTTGTATGGCCCCCACGCACTGGTATGCATTCCCGACAATGTCAGGGCATGTTCCTAATGTGACAACAGATGGTGTCCTTAAGGATCTTCTCCCAGATCTGGACCAGGGCATCACTGAGCTCCCGGACAGTACCCACATATGGCCTAAAATGGGTTCAAGGATTTCATCCCAATATCCATTAGCAGTCAGTGTGTCGTTGCCTAGCCTGTAGAGGTCTGTCCGTCCCTCCATAAATATGCCGCATCATTCATCACTGACAAACATGACAATTCTGGTATTCTATGGTAAAATGCCAGTCAGGCTCCACAGTAAACACAAGGCCCACTAGAGGACATTGGACCACCCTCATAAAGTCTGTTCTGACTGTTGAGTCAGAGATATTCACACCAGTGACCTGCTGGAGGTCATTTGTAGCTCTGACACTGCTCATCCTGTTCCTCCATGCAGAAAGAAGCAGATACTGGTCCTGCTGATGGGTTAAGGACCTATCCAGCTCTCCTAGAGTAACTGCCCATCTCCTGGAATCTCCTTCATGCTCTTGAGACTGTGCTGGGAGACACAGCACACCATCTGACAATAGCACATATTAATGTTCCATCCAAGAGAATTTGCAACCTTGGTAGGGTCCAGGTATCACCTGATGCTAACAGTAGTGACACTGACTCTAGCCACATGCAGAACTACTGAAGGAAAAAAAAAAACAGTCAGAAAAGATGAGGAGGGAAAAATGTCAAACCATTCCTGTTTTGGGGATGTATCATTGTTGCACCTCTTGCTAATTTCATGAACACCAAAACAGCAGAAACTGAGTAACAAACCCCTCTGCTACTTCACTGACCAAATTCATATCCCAGAAGTTTAGGGGGACTTGATCCTATAGTGTAAGTAAAATATGTCCCTTTTTTATTTTATGGGATGGGGTTAAAATTGTATATGCATTTCCTCTTCTACTTCTACTTCGTCATTATCTTCTTCTTTCACCTTTTTCCTATAGGTTACAAAACACCTTTAGGGATCACTTATCCCTACCATTCTCTTCTATCACACCAGCACACTCCATGTCCTCCTTCACTACATCCGCTTTTCCTCCTGTCTGGCAGGTTTATCTAATATCTTTCCTTCTCTCTCACTGCCTCCAAATAGGCCTTTCCTCTTCTTTTGTCTTCACACAGCAGTAGCATAGTTTGCACCGGCACTGTACTGGTCAACAGCACCAGTAACAGTCGTCGTTAACCTGGGCTCAGTTCATCCAGTTTAGAAATGTCATGGCATTAGGTTAGGCTCTTCCTGATGCAACCCACCTCATTTATCTACACTAATCTAATCTATACTGCCTGACAAAGTACAGGAGTGGTTTGTACAACCAATTTCATCAATATTACAAATGGAGAGAAGACTAACTGAAACCATGCAGTCTTATTTCCAGTTCAAAACTACCTGACCTCTCTTTCTAACTTATTATTTAATGTTGCGGCCAGTCAAACGTTGTAACACACCCTTTTGAATAACTTCAGATATATGACATATTTGGACTAACCGCTAACAACCAACCAACAAACGAGTTAAAAAGACAAGAAAAATCTGTCTTCTTCAGTCCTCGGTATTCTTGTGGCTTAGAGGGAATTCCTTAGTGTCTCTTTCCACAACACTTCAGGAATCACCAGTAATATAACAAGAAGGAGCCACTTGGCTCTCTGTGTCTCTCGCAGCCAGGGATCAAACCAGCATCCTTCTGTCCAGTAGACGACCTGTTTTACTTTCCTTCATAACAAAATATGGCCCTTCAGAAGTATAACTCTTAATATTCAAAAATGACAAGCTGTGAAAGTAAGCTCTTTCCCATTAATCCCATACTCCAGTAACCTAGCGCGACCCAAGGACATTTGTGCTATTTGATGAAAAACTACCTCTCTAAAAGATGATTGTGTAGTATTGTTGCCACCTGAAACACTCTTCTCATTATCAAGTTAATAAGAAGAGCAAATCATAACCACAAGGCAAAGCTATGATTAAATGAAATTGATGTTTTGTTTTGTTTTTTTAATTTAATTTAATACACCTTCTCCTGAATAGTTTTTACTCTATGACTATATTGTTGTGACAACTAATCCATCAACTCTGATTAAGAAGTTCTGAGATCAAGACAAACTGTTACTAGTTTGTTCATCCTAAAACATGTGTAGGGGCACAGGGCCCTGGTGTAAATAAAGACGCCATCTTTCTGAGAGCGAAAAAAACAATTCCCCATATGAACAAGTTCAAGCAAAGCAGCCATAAACGACCCAGAAATCCCATTTAAAACACCACCATAAAACTTCAAAAACATGCAGGTCCAATCTAAGCAGTTTCTCCTTTTTTGCCCCCGTGTATATACAGCTTTTTTTTATCCATAACCCCCTGCTAATGCGGCTAAGTGCTAACAGAAACCAGCAGTGGGTTTAGGGGTGTGTTAGTTAACAGGCTTTCAGAGCAGCTAATATGGAAAGAAGGACTGTATAAAAATTGCTGAGAGGGAGAAAAAGAGGGACATGAAAAGAGGAGAAGAAAGGAGAGGAAGAGGTGACCCGTGGCCCCCCGATGTAATGCTGGAAACCATCAGTGGGGGGGCCATTTAAAAATTGCTCCATAAAGGCATTTAACAGTTTGGGGGGTGCCAGCGTGGCGAACAGGTAGCTGCTGATCTTTCAACTTAATGTGTGTATGTGTGTTTTTCCAGATACTACAGCTCTGAAGTTAAAGATGGACAACATCTGGTCTTTCCTCAGTTATCTAACTATAGTTAGAGTGTGGCATCAGAACAGCTGATCTACAGCTGATACAGAAAGATGGTCTATCTAACTTTTTTCTTTTTTTGATTGTCTGTATTGCTCTTACTCTCAGATATGAAGTACTACACTTATTCTTACATTTCACATATATATTTACAGATCCATATATCATGCAGCAACATTAAGCCATGTACACACTGGGAGCAACAAAGCGACCACAAAGCACAGAAAGTAAATGATATTTGGTGATTTACAGCTAATTTGAAATTATGGGCAAAATAACTCCTGGCAAACAAAGTGGGCGGGACCTGCGATAAACTTTCAGGTGAGTGACTGTAGCGACTATCAGTGAATATTTTTGATTGACATATGACCTGCAATGATATATATTAGAGGATCTCATATCTGCAAGCAACCAGTTGGCAGCTTCAAAGCAAACTGCTACCAGTGCCTAAGCGACATAGTGTTTATTTGGACTTGTGTTTCTGACCTCTGACCAAAATTATTCTAATTCTATCAACTATCGCCAAACCTCTGTGTAAAGTATCTAGTTTAGCTAGAATGATCTAGATTGCTCCACTTTATATACTTTTTTGACAAATTACAAAGTAGAGCACAGGCAGTTTATCTGAGTTTTAAAAATCCAGTGAAGCTGAGTCCTACATTAAAGTACACTAATACCAAAACAGTCAGAAACAATAGTTTCAAATAGTGAAGGGAAACCATAGAATGTACACAAGAGAAGTACCTTGCCACCATGACTTCACCCATTTACTTTTTGATTTCTGATGTGACCGTATTTCTACAACACAGTATAGCAATAGAGTGTCAAGTGAGGGAGCCTTGTCCCTCATTTTTTTTGAGGAATTGAGGCAGAAGGCAGACTTTTTTGTTTGTATGTGGTCTTATGTAAACGTTCTGCAGGCTTACTGAAGGTCTTTCAAATTTGTTCTGTAAACATTTGATTTTGGTGTCGCCAACATTATTTACTCTGGTCCAAATCAGTTGATGCGTTTTTAAACTAAAGCTTTTGGTGATTTGGTTTCTTTTCACACAGAGAAAAAGTAAAACCAATTTTAAAAAATTCAAGTGAATGTCAAGAGTTTGGAACCACACCAACACCTCAGAAGGGTCTTAGTGCGTTTGTTTTGGTCCACACCCAGTGCAATTACTGTGTTCATATCTGCACAAATGAACACCACTGAGGGGGGAAACGAACAAGTACCAAAATAACCAGTTTTGTGTTTACACATAAAACACAACTTAGCAAAGAAACAATTTTAAAATGTATCCTAAAATGCCAGACATAATTTAAAACATAATTTTTGCACCAACAAGCTGATTCCCAAAAAGCTCTTAGCGGAAACCTTTGCATATCTCAACATGGTGTCCAGTGTGTCCCTGAATGTTTGAGAAACCAGAGAAGAGGAAGGCAAACAAATAAGTGGCAGGTCTAAAAACTACACTACACTTCAGTCAAAAGCTTAGACACACCTTTTCATTTAATGGTTTTTCTTTATTTTTACTACTCTTTACATTTTAGATACATACTGAAGACATCAAATATATGAAGGAAAATATATGGAATTATTTTTTTGGGGAAAAAAAGATAAATAACTGTAAATATGTCTTATATTTTACATTCTTTAAAGTAGCCAACCTTAGCTTTGTTGACAGTCGTTTGTTGACAACCCTTGGCCTTCTCTCAATGAGCTTCACCTGAAATGGTTTCCCTTCACAGGTGTCCCTTGTCAGGGTTCATTTGTGGAATTTCTTGCCTTCCTAACTGGGTTGGAACCAACAGTTGTGTTGTGCAGAAGTCAGGTTAGTACACAGCTGACAGCCCTATTTGACAACTGTTAGAAATCATATTATGGCAAGAACCAATCAGGTAAGTAAAGAGAAACGACAGTCCATCATTACTTTAAGAACTGAAAGTCAGTCAGTCTAGAAAATTGCTAAAACTTTGAATGTGTCCCCAAGTACAGGCGCAAAAAGCATCAAGTGCTACGATGAAGCTGGCTCACATGTGGACCGCCCCAGGAAAGGACACCTCTGCTGCTGAGGATAAATTCATCCGAGTCACCAAACACACCTCCAGGCTGTGTTAGGGCTATTTGACCAAGAAGGAGAGTGATGGAGAGCTGAACCAGAAAGCCTGGCCTCTACAGTCACCTGACCTAAACCCAATGGGGATGGTTTGGGATGAGATGGACTGCAGAATGAGGGCAAAAGGGCCAACAAGTGCTCAGCATCTCAGGGAACCCCCTCAAGACTGTTGGAAAACCATTTTGTCTAATAGTGTATGTGGAGGGGATGAACAGTTCTGAAGACCATTGATTTGGAAAGAAGTAGAAAGAGGTAAAGCTGGCCCTTCAGTTGATCCATCTACTGTTTGCTGAAGCCTCATCAGAAAAGGTCTCATTGTAAAGGTAGATGTGAAGATGCCATTCTAAAGGAAAAGAAACATTGCAAAAAGGCTTAGATACCTGGACCTCAACATTACTGTTGAGGTCCTTCTTGGTACAGATAGTACCACACCACTTATCATACCTGGTTCCAGAGAACAGAACAAAAGGCATGAGAATAAGTGAAAAGACTGAGCTGGAAAGGTGTAAGGAGTACTTTGAGGACCTCAAGAATGAGAAAATTGAGCAACAAGGACAGGTGGAGGATAGTTAGTGTATCGGGAATTGAAAAGATTAGGAAGGAGGATGTAAGGGCAGCTATGAAGAAACTGAAAGGTGGTTGGTTCAGATGACATACCTGCAGACGTATGGAGATGTTTAGGAGAGAGGCCAGTGAACTTTTTGACCAGATTGTTTAACATAATCTTGGAGAGTGAGAAGATGCCTCAGGAATCCTTTCAACTGTGACAATAGCTAAATTATGAGCCCATGTTTATATGTCTGTATTATTGATTGTCCTAATTTATCAGTTGGCAATGCTTTGTTATAAGGAATCCTAATGAGAGGAAACAAATATACACAAAGAAACAAAGGAAGGAAAGTTAACTGAAGTACTCAGAGTTGCACTGTGATGAGTTCATTTAGTTCTGTCTTTATCTTACTCCCTGACTTAACACAAACACACAGAAACACCCCAATAAAGGCTTCTAGTTTCTAATGATGCAGTAAACACACCAGGTATTCCACCATGTTCTGAGCTTCTCCTTGATCTTTTTATATGCAAGAACCTGTTGCCGCCAGCAACACCAGCTACAGTGAGAGTGCACACATGTACAGGCAGTAAAATCAGCTCCAGTGCTTTTTGTTTGACGTTAGTTAGTGCTAACCTGAGCACAGCTGGAACAGTAGCAGTGATATAAAGATACTAAAGATTTTTATCCTGTTGAACATTTATTTAATATGCATTTGCAATACATAAAACACTTTTTCATTTCCCAGTTTATCATCAACAAGTTGTATAGAGAGCAAAGTACAGCCATCAGTCTTTTATCCATTTATGGTTATCTGTAACATCTTTACTTTGAAAAAGACTTTAAAAAGCCAGCAACTACAACTTAATTATATTCGTAATTGCTGTTTTTTTTTCAAGTTAATTCATTAAGCATTTTTTAAATCATATTTATTTTAAGTATTGCAAAACTACAAAGTAGCAGGGACATTGCAACGATCAATGCCGATTCTGCATTCACCAACGAGCTGAACGAGTTCTACGCCATTTCGAGGTTAGCCAGGCGGCTAGTGCTAACTACAGCCTGAAAACGGAGGACGGTGACGTCATCAGCAAGGAAAGGGGGATCAGCATCGTGTAGCATGACATCCCAGTGGCACTGAGAGTGAACACCAGGAATGTGGAGGGACCAGACGTCATCACCGGCCATCTGCTGCGTTGCTGTGCTGACCAGCTAGCAGGTGTGTTCACTTCCATCTTCATTGAGTCGATGGCTATGTCTGTGGTCCCCGCAGACTTAGCCAGATGCTTCAACGTAGCCAGATGCTTCAAAAGATCCACCATTGTCCCTGTGCCCAAGAACAACAAGCCCTCATGCCGGCCAGTTGCACTGACTTTGGTGGTAATGAAAGTGTTCGAGAGGCTGCTGAAGAACATCATCTCCTCCTCCATCCCAAGCATGACAGACCTGCTTCAGTTTGCCTACCGACCCAGCAGATTCACAGAGGACGTGGGATCCATCTCCCACGTCCTGCACACCACTCTCAGCCTTGTGGACAAGAAACAGGGTAACTATGTGAGATTGGTGTTTGTAGATCACAGTTCAGCGTTCAACACAATAGTGCCCGGTAGAATGTTCACAAAGCTGAGGGATCTAGGACTCAACAGCCATCTCTGTGCATGGGTGTTGGACTTCCTCACTGGCAGGTCTCAGGTGGTTAGGGTGGGTAGGTGTGTCTCTGACAGCCTCGCCACCAACACGGGAGCACCACAGGGGTGCCTACTCTCGCCTCTGCTGTACTCCCTCTATACTTCTGACTGTGTGGCCACTCATGGCTCCAATACCATTGTAAGGTTTGCTGATGACACAGTGGTGTTGGGCCTCATCTCCAAGAATGATGAGACGGCCTACATGGACAAGGTGAAGAACCCGGCATCGTGGTGTCAAGACAACCACCTCCAGCTGAACGTCTGCAAGACCAAGGAGCTGGTGATGGACTTCAGGAGTAAGCACAGAGTTTACAAGCCCCTTATCACCTGTTTACTCTACTGCACTGCTCTGTCAATACATTGCTGTGCTAATATGGCACAAGAATCTTGAAAATTTCATTCGCATAATGTGCATTATCAGATTTTTAATTTTAAAAATTCCAGATTTTTAAATTTAATTTACTTAGTGTATATAATGTCTTTTTTTGCACAGTCAAAGGAGCATTTCAGGACACATTTGTACTCGTTGTACTCGTATGACTATGCATGTGACAAATAAAGAATCTTGAATGTACTCATTTAAAATTGGGCTGCTGTTACCACAACTGACCACAGGTGTCGCCAAATCAGCCAAGGCTGAAGCTCTGAGATTTTTTATTCTTACTAAAAGAAAACACACTCTGAAATCACTCTTAGTTTTTTTTTTCACTTTACTCCATTACCCACAATATACATTATCTGCATTCTACTTTCATTTTTCTAATGTTTTCTACTGCTGTCATTTTTAGATGCTTTGTGTTTGGCTATATACACAGCCATCATTATTACTTAGTTTTAGTAAGTAGTAATGGGTCGCTTTATTACCCAGTCTTGTGGTTCTCTATTAGGTCTGTTGCCAGATTATTAAATCATTAGTTGCAGATATTATGCTCATGTGGTAATTATTCATATGATTAGTATAAGTAGTCACATTAGCTTAAAACAAATAACAAAAAACAAAATTACAGCTCTGTTAAAGTCCAGATCTATCTGTTTATCTATCAACCCATACACCGTAAACCAGAAAATGACAAGAATGAAAATAACACAGCCTACAGCTGCTTTGAGCTAAGTTTTACATGAGTTTTAATAGAAGAGCACCAATGTCAGTAATGTTAATAGCAGCATAGTAAACGGCTACCTAAAGACACGTTATCTCTTCTCTCCTCACTGTACCACTAAATGAAAAGAGGCTTAGAGGCTTTTAAAAAAACTCTTCACACCTGCATCACCAAACTGTGGAGAAAAGGGAGTTATAGGTGCTGACAGACAGCTAGATTTATTTCTCAGTGGAAGCCTGAAGGATTGGCTTTCAAGATAAAAATGTATTTTAACAAAATGCCTGCTGTCAGAAAAAAGAAAGAAAGAAAAGGCAAGTGGTCATTCAGTCCACACACGTAGGCAAATAAGACTTTTCAAGTTCTCTCAGTCGAAGGACCATTAGTTCCCAACATACGCACATAAATATACACACACACACACAGTCTCTAATTTGATGTGTATTTATAGTAGTCTGAGTGGCCTGGACACCACAATGGATGGAGGAAAATGTAGAGGCGTGATTACACACTACTATTCCCAGCCCTCCCCCTCCCTTCCTTTAAGTAGCACACCAAGTCTTTACTGTTGACTGCAGTTTTCATGCTGGAAGGTCAAGAAGAAAGAATCCTGCTTGATCTAAACATAATTAAATAAAAAAATAACAATAACAATAACAAGTAATGTTAGTTCTACAAGGGTAAAGTGGTGGAGCAGTATAAAGATTACATGAAAATGAGGACTACCATTTTTTTTTTTCACCACTCATTTGCACCACTTCTAGTTCTAGATGATTTAGGAGCTTTCCAAGAAACTTAAGCACAATTTATCATTCCAGCATGGAGTACAAAGCAAGGACCAGAAAATAAATACCAAGAACAAAAAAGATTCAATTTACTGGCATAAACTTCTGGACAAAAGTATTAGACCACACCTTCTTTTTTTTTCCTTTTTTTTCCAAATTCAGCTGTTTTCAGTCCCTTTGCCTTGAACTTGAAGACATGGGATTCCATTGCTGATCTGCTCCTGTAGGTGTAATCTGTAGGTGACTCAGTACGTTCATTCATATGGTTTAGATACAGTCCTGTGAAAATGTTCTTTGTCACAGGAGTATGAACTATGAAAGTTCCTCCTATTACTGCTTCTAGATATTAAGAGGTTAAGTAGCAGCCAAGTGTTGCTAATCAAATTCACTTGATTAACTGATCATCACCAACAGCGACTATCTCTATAAAAGAAGAAGCTTTGGCAGTTTGAAGGTCTGGAGCATTCAGGTGTGTATTAACACAATGCTGTCAATGCAATATTTCCAGGAAGTCTCAACCAGTCAGACTGCACAATGCTCAGATAAAGGCAGCAAAAACACAAGAGCTACATTTCAGGCTCTACAGTCCTTCCATGTTAAATGTTAAAGGTGATGACAGTTCAGTTATAAAAAGACTGAACAATTAAAGCGTGTTGTTGACAGGTTCCCAGGAAAAAAGTTTCTACTCTCTAAAAAGAAAATGATACTTGTATGTGAACAAATAAAATCTTCCTCAACAATTTTCTTTTGCCAGAAGAGGCTAAAACAGCACAATGCCACAATGCATTTGACCGCAAAGCCCTTTGTTTAACAGAGTATCTTTTTAACAAAATAGGGTCATGCAACAAAACAATGATGCCAAGCATGACATGACAAAAACAGTAAGCCTGCTGGCAGTTTCAGACAATCAGCAAACAGCCACTCAATCTACTAACGTAATGACTTGACCATTTCCAGTTCAGAGAAATCTCAGTTAATGTGAGACTTTGGTGAAGAAATGAGCAGTGGAGAGCTTTGAGACGTTAAAGGATATATTTGTGTTTCCGTGCAGCTTTAATTTTTTTTAACTTGCCGTCAGATTCCACAAAGTCCTGCACTCTGTTTGGATTGAAACAGATACCAATATAAGAGACTGTTTAAGGCAATATTAATTAAATTAAAAACACTAGAAGCACACCTCATAGGCTTTTTAATAGAAATAAT